>JAOXJP010230152.1:0-10836 GCA_025762735.1 Platanus orientalis
GGTCATGTGATGTGTAGCACCTGAATCAATGATCTAGGGATGATGGGGTGAGGTTCTATGAGAAGGGACTGAAGTACCTAAATAAGTAAAGGGGATCTCATCATGATGCAATTGTGCTAGACGTCTTCGCCTTGATGATTGAAGTTCAACATACTTATGATAAGATAGAGAGAAATATCACTCAGAACAATGAAGCTCTACCACTCTAGATGCACCAATAATAACACACAATACTCGACAAGCCTATAACTAGCCAATTGCAAGAATCAAATGGATAAGACCGACATATATAACAATCAGATCAATTATCAAATAGTTGCAAGGAAGGCACACTAATCTCAAGACTGCACAACCCTCTTCCTCATACATCAGGGCTCAACCAATTCAAAAAAAAAAGTACAAATCAACAACTACTGCAGAGTACCAAAGTTACCAACTCCCACGGTTCCCCGTCAATACATTATCTTTCATTCAAGTCGATACTCAAGCATTACAACAGGAGCAGCTTATGGTCTTCCTATCAAGCTCTTGGCTTACTACCCGATGTATGACCACTTCCAATGCCAATACATACAAACAGCTATCACTTCAAAAACCTCTAAACAGGAGCTAAACAGCTCTCAACTCAATCACCACAAATAGGCCTAATTTTTCACAAACCAGCCATAAGAAACTTTATTTGATGTTCTACATATGCTCCACACACACACAAAAAAAAGACCATAGGAGGCTTCGAAGAGTTTCAAATAGTCACCAACAACACTTACTATACTGTGCAACACAATGCTATAAGAGAATAGTGACCAAATCTAAGAGCTAGATGTTGGATTGATGAAAACTATCCATAACAGTGATCCAATCTCATCATACTTAAGGTACTCACATAGATAGAGGGAAAAAAACACCCAACTGCAAGAATCAAAAGCTAAAAACCAATTACCATCAGAATATTGAAGAGAGAAGACGTGAAATGATGTGCTGGAAAAATCATCACCGAGGCCTCAACTCACGGTCAAATTTTCCCAAACTTGTTTTGTTATATCTGTATTACTCTCCTGGATCAAAATATACTGATTTTCCCAAGCAAAAACTTATACAAAGATCGCATCATTCAAAATTTTCGAATTTTTCTTTCCCGAAATTCCTAAAGAATTCCAAAACTCCCTCAAAATAGTTTTATATGCCTTCGATATTAGCTTAAAATTCATCTAAAATCATCCTGTACTAGGAGCTGCAGTCCACTTACTTACTACTGACACTTGATCATACGGACTGCTGATATCAGCAGGTTCTGCTTCCTGCTGTTTGCTTTGGTGTCCTTAGACTTCTCTCTTGGCTTTGATACCAAGTTGGTTGATGTTGTACAGTTCTAGATGAGGTTGATTAGGTTTTTTGAGTTTAGAGGAGAAAGAGAGAGAAAATGAAAAAATTGAATGGGAGAGCATTCTCCCATGTTGCTGTCATTAGTATTTACACTTCATATATGTATTTACAAAGAGTACCCTACAAATATACATATATGGTTTCACTCTGCAGTACATTTGAAGTGAGAACCATAAAAATGTAAAATATTCTCCAAAATCTCACTGAAAAGTTCATGTTTTGCTCTATGTTTGGCATAGACTATTTAAAAGTGGAGATTGACAGAGGGTTTCTTGGGCTTCCTAGTGTATATATCAAGTTTAGTAATTTTGTTGGATCAATTCATTACTACACAGTTAATGTTTTTGGTACATTTGGATTTATTTTTGTCTGAAGTTATAAATGAATTGTCAGATTGAAATAAGATTTGATGCATTTGGACGGAATCATGTGGATATAATAATTCACCACCAAACTATGTTTAACATCTTATAAAAAATGTGTAACATTTCACAAATATAGCTGCCCCATCAATAATATGAGCCTGCCAAGCTTGAGAAATTGAGCTATATTGTTTTTGATGTTCTGTTTGCTTGGGAAAGTGCTGTGGTTGTATTAGAAACTAAACATTGTTATTAGCAATCTTCAACTCACACTACTATTGCTGCTTTGAAAGGCAATGGCCTCTAGATGCTTTGAGCCTTAATAGCAACTTTTCTTTTTTCAATCACCGACACTTTCCTGCTTCACTTTTTTTCACTCCTGGTATCCAATATTGAAAATGTGAAGGATGACTTTAGGGGGTAGTTTGAGAAATATTTTTCTTGAAAATGGTTTCTTATGTCATTAAATGAAGTTATTGAACTGAGACACCATGCTTTTGGTGGTGACCTTACAGATTTTGTTCAGGAGGCAAAAAATTCCGAGAGAACAGCCAATAACTTTAAGAAAAACAGTATGGTCAGGGTTCCTCACATATTTTGGGTATAAACCTTGGCAAGAGCCCCCATATTATCTTTTCATTTTTAGTTGATCCAATTTGGTCAGAATTTGATCCTTTATGCGTCTGCTCCTTCCTTTGGATTTGGTGTCTTTGCATATATGATTCGTGGGTTGTATCAAGCTGATCTCCGAAACAAATGTGTTCAGGATTTGACGACAAGCCAGGTCCTGACAATGCAATTTTGCTATGGACACAAGGTATGTTTTGTCAAAGTTGCTTCACATGGTCTGTGGTGGATTTAATTTACAACTAATTTCTGTATAGTTCTTTAGACTTTCTTAAATTGTTATCTCATATTCAACTTTCAGTTCTTTCACTCCTATCAGATAAATGACTTGCTTTTGTACTACTGATACATCAGGGAATTTTAAAACTTCTAGATGGTTTCGTATCGGTACCCGCCAACACTGATATGTTTCGGCCAAAACTGAAACATATTGACCGAATCTTAAATTCATGTATAAACCTGGAAAGCTAGTATAATTTTTTATCAGAAAAGATTGTATTGTATACAAAAAAGGAGATGAGGGGTCCTTGAACCCAACCAACAAAAGCAACACCTATACAAACCAATTCCACCAAGCTGTGCAGAACAACAGAAAACAAAGAAAACTTTACACAGTTTTTGAGTTATGGATCAACACCTTCCAATTTTTTTCATATCCTCAATTCTCAAACCCAAAACTCCTCATATTTTTTAATGCCAGTCCTTAGCTTTTCGAGCTACCCGTTAGACTGGTTGAGCTTAACAATTGAAAATTCTTCTGTTCCTCTCAGTCCACCGCATCCCTGCTGCTAGAATTGTCCGCCCATAAAATTTTACACATTGAAGGGAAGATGTTCTCCAACCTTCAATCTAGTTGATGCTGGGGCATCAGAAGACAACAATCATTATGGAGGATATGAACCAAGGTACAAGATAGGGCTGGGTGTCTAAAGAGAGGTGGTGCTTTTGTTTGAGGGTGCCTTTGTTATTTTAATTAGATGGGAGCTTATTTGTAATAAAATAGAAGGGATTTGATAGAAATAGCTAGAGTCCTAGGTTTAGGCATAACCTTAATGACTGGGAAATGGATGAGATGTGTAGTTTCCTCATAGTGCTTAATGGTATTAGGCCTAACACTAGTTTGGTGGATGATTGGGTTTGGGCTTTGAATAAAAAAGGAGTTTTCTCTTCCAAGTCCTTGTATTTGGAGCTGGTTCAAGATAGGGCCATTGTGTTTCCCCACAAGACCATTTGGAATCCTGGAATTCCATTGAAAGTTGCTTTTTTTTTTTTTTTTTTCCTTCGGACTGCTTTTTTGGATAAAATTGTCACTTTAGATCATTTGTAAAGTAGAGGTTGGAATTTGACAAATAGGTGTTGCCTCTGCTTGAGGGAGGAAGAGTTTGTAAACCATCTGTTTATTCATTGTGCTATGGTGAACGTGATTTGGGCTTTCTTTCTCGTTCATTTTCGGGTTTCTTGGACGTTCCTTAATCTCTTCTGTGAATGATCTCAGGTTGGTGGATTTCTGATTTGGAGAATCTTCCCTTAGCTATCTGGTCGGTTCTTCCGGGTGCGATTTGTTGGAGTTTATAGAAAGAAAGGAATGCTACGATCTTTGAGGGTAAACAGAAGAATCTGGTGGAGTTGTCCCTTTCTATTTATAGATCATTATTTGATTGGACTTCTATTCAGGTGGGCTTTAATGAAAGGGAGTGGGAGGTTTTTTGGCGTTAGAAGTTGTAATTTGTGTGTTCTGGTGGCTTGTTTTTTTTTTTTGCTCTGTTCTTTGCTTGTTTCCTTTTTCACTCACTTGGTGATGTTGTTTTCTTTGCCTTTTCCCTTTCAATAAAATTTGATTTTTACCTCTCAAAAAAAAAAAAAAAAAAAAAAAAAGAAAAATAGAAGGGATTTGTGAATCTTTGAGTCAATAAAGTGGGATCCACAAGGGCTGGTCGATGGTCTATAGAACAGCCTTGATTGTTTTGTGTGTGTGTGTGTGTTTTTTTTTTTTAGTTTCTTAAAGGGGAAAGTCTTGTGTTTGGTTATTTGAATCTCAAGTTGCTATTTTAGGAAGTATTGAGTTATGGAAGTTTAGGTTATTAAGCAAGTGATTAAAGTAGGACTTGGAAAGTCCAAAAGGGGGGGTGTTCTAAACAAGAGGGATATTACTCTATATAATCTCCCCAACCCAATAAATGGAATAGAGTTGGATTTTTTATTTTATTTATTTATTTTTCTGTAGGTTGAGGCTGGGTCCTCCTTTCTACATTTAGTTGAGGTTTGGCCTCCCTAAACACCACACTGTTGGGATGTTGGTAGGGCTGTCAATCGGGCCGGGTTGGGTCAGGCTAAGGTCAAAGCAAGCCCAACCCGAAGTAAAATAGTTGAGCTTGAGCCCAGCCTGAACCTGAACTCAGGCTGAAGTTAACAGCCTTCTCTTTTAAATTTGGGATTTTGCGGTGACTCCATTATTTCTATTATTTTGCTTTGAGTGGCAGAGAGAAAGTGTGATGACAGAGAAGATGTATTTGATCAAAAATATTCTTTCATAGAAAATCAAAGCAAATTACAGATGCATATTTAAACTTACATGGTCTTCCAACGGCTTAAAAATACCCTCTTAAAAACATCCAATCACTTGCAGAACAGAGGTCGAACACTTGGCTTGCAGGCTGAAGAAGAATATGAACCGAATTCCCATCTCGATTCACAGGCTGACCAGGAATTCAACGAGTGGACTCAATATAAGAATCTAGGAACGTGATAATCACAAAAAGGCCACATAGCTGGGGTTGGGGATCTAGCAACTTGGCATGAAAGAAGTATCATCTTCCGACGACTCATGGAGGAAGTACCCATGGAAAGTATTCTCCAAAGGCCAAAAGTTCAAAAAATTCAAAAACTTACCTATATTGGTGTGTCGAGTAAAAGGAATAATCAAGAGAACTCCCAAACAGGAAAAATATAACAGCACAACAAATAAGGAGAATGTTAATCCATGATTGCTGCTTCTAACGTATGAACCCTGCACTGAAAAAGGAAATGGAGTTGGTAATGAAGAGGAAGAATGGGAAATTAGGGAAATGAACACTTAAAACTAGGGTTAGAGAGTTATATTGATTATACACTGTTGGATTAGCAATAATCCAACGGTGCATATTTTAACATGGGTTTTGGTTTTATATATTATATATATTTTGGGCTGTGATAAAGGAGGAGGGTGGTGTCAGGTTGAGAGCCAGCCTTAATAAACTACTCAAACCCTTAAACATTAAACATATTTTGAGCCGGGCAGGGCCAGGTTTCGGGCTAATTTGAGTTGTGACCGAGCCTGGCTTGAAGATCACTTTGGGCCTAAATTCTGGACCTGAACTTTGCCCAGTCCGAAGTTCAACTTGCCCAGCCTGCCCATTCTTCGGGCCGGACAAGTTGGGCTTTGGGCTAGCCCGGCCCAATTGACAGCCCTAGATGTTGGTGCTATTCTTCTTCTTTTACTAAATTCCTTTATCATCAAAGTTGTTGCAATATTGCTATGCTGTCTTCAACAACTTATTCCTAAGCTTGCGCCTCAATATCTTCAGATCCATCGTCTTATTGCTTCTGTGGATACTTGAAGAACCCTCTCATTGAATGCACTTGGAAGACCACTGGAGATCAGCAAGTCTCTGTGATTGGATATCTTCTTCCATTCGAACCTGCTGCACTCAAGCAAATATCAAACCCTAAGGTTGCCTTCTATTATCTGAGAAGATCTGTAGTTCAGATATGTATATAACTCCTTCCTTGGTTGTTATAGTTGTGGGTTACATTGTGCAGAAATATCCTTTATATAGAGTTAACCTATTACCCGCTGTTTCTGAGTTGCTCAACACCCACTATTAGACCTTGAATTTTCTGTTGTGTTATCTGTTTGGGAATAGACCTGAGTTTTTCCCCTTTTATATACTTTTTGTATCTATTTAACCTGAAATTTTGTGGGTTAATTCTTCATTTATAGACCCATTAATTACTGTGTCAAATTTCAGCCCAGTTGAATAAGCCTAGCCTGAGCTCTCTCACTACTCCTTACTGCTGTCCAGAATTTCCAATGACATAACCTGAGATTGATTTCTTCTGAACCCTTAATTTTAGTCATACGGCATAGTCCAAGTCATCTAAAAGTCTACAAGACTGTCCAGACTTCATAAGCAAAACTTCATATGCTATGATGTTTCTGATGGTAGCCTAAAAACTTGGGTATTGTAAGATTAGAAGTTTCTCTTTGCAAAAATGTCAAAACATGTAAGGATTCTTTGCTTTGATAAGATCTCTTTCAACTCCCGTTAGTAGGTAGCTACACCAACTTGCAGCAGCTTAACTCCAATTTTGTAGTATCATTGTTGCCTTCTTTATACTATGCTTTCCAATTTTGTAGTATCATTATTGCCTTCTTTATACTATGCTTTCCAGCGTCTTTATAACTGTTATTCTATTTTTCTTGTTTATCTTCTTCCAAAACTGATTACACACTTGGAGTAGGTGTCGTGGCTTTTCTCTTAGTCAATAACACACACTGCAACTAAAATTCTGCAATTTATGTATCTCCTCATCATCAGTAGCTTTCCTTTCATCAATCCATTGCTTACCTACTACCACCTTATAGTTTTCCAATGGAACATATTTGCAATCGACACCATCAATATAGCTCTTTTGTTTAAATTCAATAACAAAACCTTTTTCATAATATCCACAATATAATTGATCTACAACATCTTATAAGATTATTTTAGTTAAAATTGTGGATATTAGGTTCTTTTCATGCCTATCACTTATTAAAACTTTGATCACCTTTTCGGAAGGGAAAACAAACCTCTTCCAAATATCTAAAGCCATCTTCCAAGTTTTGCTCTAATTAAAAATAATAATAATAAGGAAGAAGAAGATAATCAAATAGAATCACACTAATTGTTGCCTAGGCAATAACACTTAAAGTTCAAGGAAATTACACCATGGTTTGAGGGATTCACACTTCCAGAAGCTATTTGCTTCAAAATTTCATTCATTCAATAATAAAATTCTATTACAAAGCATATATCTATATTTATATATGGCAAAAGATCTACTCAAGAAGATTTTGCTTAAGTAAGCTTAAGCAACAACCTAAAGTTGCCAAGTAGAAGCAAAATCTAACCCCGGTTTACCTAGAAGAGGTTAAGGGTTAGGAATGTAGAAGTGTAAGGGTATAAATGTCATTACATTATTGTATATGTAATGTATATATACTGTATACGATATACCATCAAGAATATAAATAATAGTTTAGTGGTGTAGAGAGGAAGAGCTACATAAATGATTTACTTCTCCATGCGTATTCTTCTCTTCTTTTTTCTTCTTCCTCTCTCATTCTCCTTTCACTAAATAACTAGCCAGAATTCAACTTGGTATAAGAGCCAAACCAGGTTGCGAGTTTGAATCCCAGTGAAAGTATTTTCTGGTTGTAGTAGTGTTCGCATTGTGTTGACTCGCACCTGGCTCCCCCACTGTGTGTTTCCAGGAGAGAACAGTGTTCCTCCTAAGGGGGAGTGTTGAAGTATATTAATTCTTATATCTATTAACACCTTAAGGTTTTGGGAGAGTTGGTCAACATGGTATCAGAGCCAAGGAAGATAGATTAGGATTGGAGACAGTACGTTGCGATTCAAAAACTAGGTCTGATGAGTGAGGTTAGCCATGTGGACACTGATGTCAGTAGAGTCCGTACATGTGCCAAAGGTCGAGCAACCTATGGTTTGGTTCATGGTGATTTATGGAGATTTGTGATTAATTTTTCAGATTTTTTTTTATCACTCAACATTATTTGAAGGTTTTTGTCCAAAAAATCAAAAACAGTTTTTGAGATGATTATTGCAAATGGATTGGTCGTTTTTTTTTTTTGCCTTGAATACATGGGAAGTGATTTCGTTTGATTTGGTGGAGATTTGAGAGTGTGGGATCATATTTCGTGCAGGGTATTTGATGCTACCTCCAGGTCTTTTCTGGTCAATTTTTTTATGGTTTTTCTTTTCTTTTGTACTCCTATTTATGAATATATGCCTTCTGGATGGCTTCTCTATTTCATCAACACATTGAATGACTCTCGGGAGGTGTAACTTATTGTTTGGGCATGATGTTAGTCCTGGTTTGTTTGGTAGAGGCCTAGTAGTTGTTTTTAAGGGTATCAACCCCATCGTAGAGCTTATGCAGGGTTTTTTAGGATTTCTAATCCTGGTAGATCAATGGCCGTGTAAATTTGTTTGTGTGGTTATAAAAGTTGTGTAGCCTGGTGTTCTGGTGGTATTGGGGAGGAGTGCTTGTTGGCTATGATATTTGGTTCTTGTTTGGGTGTTTTTTGTTGTAGACGATAGTTGATCATTATGTCAGATGTGAGTAAGACATTTAATATATCTTGGAATGTTGATATAGGTGTGGGAAACAACCTTGCTAAGGTCCCTAATGCCTAAATCACAACACTAAAGTTTAATGGAATAAATATGTTGGCTTGGTCTCAGTCTTGGGGAGGCAATCAAAGAGGTAGTAACTGTAGTTATGGCAATGGCGGTCTATTTAGTGGTATATCTGGTGCTTGAAATAGGTTGATGTGTGAACACTATGAGCGTAGTCATCATACCAAGAATACATGTTGGGATCTTCATGGTCACCCTCCAGATTCCCACGCTCAAACTAGTGCTCTTTCTAAAGGCTAGTGTAGTAGTCAGTTTGGCAGTAGCCCATCTAATATGCACTCTATGACTTCAGTGCCATCTTTTGAGTGCCCAGCTACTATCGTTACTATACCCATTACCCACTACCCACTACATTTGATGAGTTTTTATCTCATGAGAAAGTTTAGGTATTTCATTAAGTCGTGACCCAACTAGATCCTTCTCCTGCAATTTCCATCCCATCGTTTGCACATTCAAGTATATCTACGTTAGCGTTTAATGCGTCCTCTGCTCCCTCCAGCTCTTGGATTATTGATTCCAAAGCATCACATCATATGACCGGTATGTCGTCCCCATTTTCATCTTATCATGTATTTTCAAGGAGGGATAAAATCCGTATAGCCAATGGTTCTTATTCCTCTATTGCTAGTAAAGGTGACATTGTTACTAGTCCTCCTTTACACTTATCTTCCATCTTTCATGTTCTTAATTTTTCCCTTAATATTCTATCATTCATATTACAAAATCTCTTAATTGTATTGTTACATTTTTTCTTTCTCATTGTATATTTCAAGATTTGGAGATGGGGGAGGGATGATTGATTGAGGGTTTGAGAAGGATGGCTTGTACTTGTTAGATACTTTGTCAGCGGTTGCTTCATCTGTTCAAAAAGTTGTTACACCACCGAAGAGTTTGAATAAGAATAGTTCTGAAGAATTGTTACAATGGTACAACAGACTAGGTCACCCCACTTTTACTTGACTTCAAAAGATGTTTTCTCAGTTTCTTCTCATCCTCAGTTATGTTGTGAATAGGCAAAGCATTGCCATTCAGTTTATCCTATCATCCGTATAAGAAGTTCATCTCCTTTTGATCTAGTGCATTATGATGTGTGGGGGACCTCCTATGGTGTCTTTGTTTGGTTTTTGCTTTTTGTCACATTTGTTGATCATTACAGTAGAACCACTTGGGTTTATTAATTGAAAGCCAAAATTGATGTCTTTTCTACAGTTAAGTCATTCATTCGGTTGGTTCCTATCCAATTTGATGTTAAGTTTTGTGTTTTTTTGGTCAAATAATGGAGGAGAGTACCTATCTGGAGGTCTTATTTCCTTTTTTAATGAATACAATATCATTCATCAAACTACATGTCCTGGCATCCCAAAACAGAATGATGTTGTTGAACGAAAAAAATCCTTATTTACTTGAAATCGCATGTACCCCTATATTTTCCATGAATCTACCCAAAACTTTCTGGTCTTAGGCAATGCAAACTGCAGCTTTCCTCATGAATCGCATGGCTTCTTAGTTCTTTCAATTTAAGACCCCCTTTCCACGGCCTCCAAAGACATTTGGATGTATATGTTTTGTTCATCTTCCCAAATCTGATTGCACTAAATTGGATCCTAAAGCACTCAAATGTATCTTCCTTGGATATGCTATAAATTATAAGGGGTATAAGTGTTATCATCCAGGTATTAAGAAGCGTATGGTATCTAGGGACGTTGCGTTTTTTTGAAGAGGTTCTTTTCTTTTCATCCTATAAGATTTCTCTTTGGGGGGAGAATGTTGGTGGTAAAAAAGAAATATCTTATGTGTCTCCATTGCATGTTCCATTAACTGTTCCATATATTTTTTTAATCATGGTGTTGGTCCTAAGGATGTTGGTGTTCATGGGGAGGAGGTAAAAATTGTGTATTCAAGAAAAGAGAAAGGAAATGAGCCAGACAAAGACAAGGAACAAGACAAGTTTCCATCTCAAGTTCCCAGTCAAGACACATCTTTGGATCCTATCCTTGAAA
>JAOXJP010230153.1:0-16249 GCA_025762735.1 Platanus orientalis
GGGCACTTATCACTTTTTAGCGCTGATGTGTCCGCACCCTAGTGTCGTTTGCATAGTTCTCATGAAATACATTTTCACCTATTTTTCCCCCAAGTTCCACCTCAATCCACTAAGGAGATGGAGTAATCCAAGTTTCCACCAAAACAGATTTTTTGTTGCCGTATAACTTGCTACAACCCTGTAAAAACACAAGTTATACAGCTATAGGAAATCAGTTTCACTTTTTACACACAAATTCATACATAAAGATGCTAAAAATACAAGAATAAAAAATGTTTCAGTGGTAGACTTGTAGCAAAGGTTATCTAGGGTTTCTGGGTCTTCTATTCTCCCTCAGCAGACAATCCAAAATCCTTCAAGTGAACTAAAATGGTAAATCTTACTCTCCCCTAACTGATGTTTCTTGTTACGCAGTACTGTTCCCTCAATCTTTCTTGGATTTTGATGAGGACATCAATCCACAGTCTACACACAATGGAGCCTGGTGGATTTATCATAAGAAGAAGAGATCCAAACTAGTACTTCGGTTCAAGTAGAGAGTCCTATTGGATCCCACATGACCACCACATCACATAGAGCCATATTCATTTGATTTAATGTGTTTTAGATTAGTTGTGGGGATTATCCCTAACATTATCTCTTTTATTTTGGAACATTATCATCATCTATTTTAGAAGTTAGAGTGCTATTAGGAGTTTTAAGTTGCAAATTACTTTATGATTTGGAGTTCTTATGTTATTAGGATTGGATTTAGAATTTTAGAGGGATTTTTTTATTTAATTTTCAAAGTTGTAATAGGATATGGACATAGCTGGTCATGGGCTATAAAAGAACCCAACCAATAACATTGTTGTACACTTTTTTGATGAATATAATATATGTTTTCTTGCTCCATCAAATTGGTTGCAAAATTTCTTCAAGCTTTTGGGGCATAGAGCTTCACTAAGGTACAGTTTTCCTGGGTGTGGGGTAAGGCTTTTTGCCTAAGGTGTTTTCTTTATCTTCTTTTGTTTTTTCTTTTCTCTTTGTCAGTTTACTGTTCTCTACAAATTTTCCAACTTTCTTAATCTTCAAAGACCATCAAGAAATAATCTTGATAACTTCTTGAATAATTCTCTGCAGAGTTCCTCTTTCTCCCATCCTCTTCTATTTTTCCCTTCATCTAAATTATGTTCCTAGCACCTATACCATCAATCAACCTAAAAACACCTTCCTTGTGTTCTTCTTCCTTTTATAATCCTTCCATCATTAAATCAGACCCGCGGCTAACCTTTGAACATTCCTCTGTCCTTATTTCTACTAGAAAAACCATTTCTAGTACTTCCAAACTTTGCAATGTCTATTGTTCCTAGCCCCCTTTTGAGTCCTTTAATCCTAACCTTTTCCCCACTTTAGTTACCCTTTGTGGTAGCTATAGCAAGAGTTTTCTAGATCTATTTTTGTGTTAGATTAGAATTTTTGTATTACGTTTGCCTTGTTGTTAGTTCAAGTTCTATAGAAGATACCTTATCCTAGAAGTTGTAGTTGTTGGTTTGGACATCCATCTAGGTTGTACTTTTACAGTTAGTCCATAAGGATTAGACACCTATACTCTAAGACCATATAAGTCTGTTATATGAAATGCACAAAACCTGAAGGAAACCACCCCTAAGAGAAATAAATGGATTCCAAAGATCTTGGGAAAATCCAAAGAGGGTTTTCCTATACGCTCATCAAAGATATCTTACAGGATTTTCTATCAAGATTCCTAATTCCTATTGAGAAGATTAGTCTTAATGTAACTTCCCCGAACCCAAACCTGTATAGCATCCGTTTTTGCTCCGGATTCGGATCGTTCTATTACATTTCAATCTATGTTCTATATCATATAAGGTCAGTCATTTCAAACCATGGTTTCATAATCCATCATTACCTTTTATTTTCAGCAGCATAAAACATAAATTTAAACATTCCATTTGTATAATACGTAATGGAAACAATGTACCATGACCATCAAGGTCCATCGATCTATAAAAGCAAGCAGTGGAAATAGAAATCATTTAAACAACAATCATGTGACCATGAATATGAAATAAAGAACCTCACAATCACATGCTCTTATCAAAACATAAAACTCTAACTCATATCCGTTTGAGTACATCCAAATCCAATATAAAAGTGTTTTTACATTCCTCCAAATAAAAATCTCATAAAAAGACAAAATTAGAAAACTATCTCTCCCATAGTCCACCATGCATAATTAACCCCATCTCAAGCTAGTCCGTAACCCCGTCCAAATTTGTGTCAATTAGAGTAAGTTTGACAGACTCAACAAGTACAAATGCAAATCATATCCAAAAGATAATAGATATAGCTTGTACATAGGTTTTTTATATATAAAATAAACATGAATAACGATATGAAGCTCAAACTATAAGAGACTAGCATATCAATCCATGGATGCAAATGAATAAACAAAACAATGTAATGATAAGTGCATAATCTTTCTTTTTCAAAATTAGTCAATAAATCAATTTTCGTAATCATTCTCATACTTCATATCAATTGTTCACACTTATCATTAGGCTTCAATATATTCATTATCACTTGATTTGTTTACTTATAGACTTGATCAATGTTCTCTTCGTCAATTCATATAATTTCATAATATATTTCAAGGTTTAATTGTTGTTCACTATTGTTGCTACCTAATGGGAGGTCTCGAAACTATGTTCAAGGGAGTTCAATAGGTTTAAATGGAGAATGACACTAGTGAAGTGAACATCAGTAACTTCCAATATTACGATCCATGGTACGTCCCAAAAGGATGCACAAAGGTTTAATGAATTCAAAGGTCCTATAGGTTTAAAAGTAATTAATGATACACTGTTGTTGTGACCCAATGGAAGATCCCAAAATAATAATCAAAGGAGTTCAATGAGTCAATACAGTAATGAAATAACAATCTCTATTGTTGCAACCCAATGGAATGTCTCAAATAGTATTTTTCAAAGGTGTTCAAAGAGTCTGAAATAAAATTGAATATCCACTGTTGCACCCCAATGGAAGGTCCTAAATAACATTACCATTATTTCAACCCCATGGTAGGTCCTAGAAATCATATTATTACTCCATTGTTGTGACCCAATTGAAGGCCCCATATAGAGTAGCGGTGTAGTCCTCTATAACTTACCATTGTTGTGACTCAATGATAGGTTTCAAAAATCGTATTCCATTATTGAGACCCAATGGAAGGTCCCAAATGGTTCAATTATGTTCAAAGAGTTCAATGATTCAATAAGGCCCAAAGAGGGTTCAATAGTTCAATAATACTCAAGGTTTAATATTAAAATGACAAATGAAAGAAATTTTAAGTTTCAATAAGTTTCGATCATAGTACATTCACATTTTAGATTCAATGGTTCATAATTCATTCATATAAATCACATATAATCAACATTTCAAAGAATTTTTTAGAATCCGTAGTCCTTATGCTCTTTCATTTCATAAGATTTTTTATTTGTTCAAAGGATTCAAAATTCTCAATCATTGGTTCATATATCACAGTACATATATAGAATCGAAGTTTCATTCATACTTAATTTCAATCAAAGACATATCTCATGCTCAATTCATGCTAGTACAAGAGAAATCACAATTTCTTATGGTATTTCAACAATATTTACTTAGATAAATCATATCATATTCCATAATAGTAAATTTCATGGAGATTTTTATCAATTAATGTTTAGATCCATGTTAATTGCATATCTAACGTGTGGATTTCAACAATGGATATACCATTAGAAGGAATCATGACATCAAAACATACATAAATTCAATTTTCAGGGAAAATTACATGAGAATTCAATAAATAACCATGAATTTATCGAAGGAATTGATCATAGATGATAAAAATAATGCCCAATTTGCATGAGAATCACTTAGAATCAAAGGTTCATCAGTTAGAGTAAGGCTTTCATGGTTTCTAGATTAAAAAATTATAACAGTGAGATTCTTCATCAATTCACAAAGATTTACAAAAATAATGAAAGGAAATGATACTAGTTTGCAAGAATACTAACTATCCCACTTTTCTTCCAAAATTTCTCAAGCTTCAATCCTCAATCTTTACAAATTTTACATGGATCACATAAAAAAAAACTCTGTAGAATGGAGCTTACCTTGCATAGGTGACTTTCTTTCCATTTCCATCCACTTTCTCTCTCTCTTATATTATCTTCTTTAACTTAGGTGTTTCTAACCCAATTAGATGTAAAATAGGTCTAAACACATGTTATAGTAAGAAAATACCCCATTCTAGAAAGATTCCATATGAAATGGGGAGGAATCCCAACTTTTTTCTTTTTTCTTTTCAATTTTGGGAATTGCGACCATTGTGTGGTGACATTCTTTGTAGATAGAAACTTTAAAATTTCTAGAATTTTTCATGACCTCTTGGGGTACCTCACTAGGAGCCCTCAATGCGTGGGTGTGGTTTCTCTGACTCCTAAGAGGTTCTCTAAACCCCTGGTTTCCTACTTGGGCATACACACATGGTTCCTTAGGTCCTCTATGGTATTCTATAGTCTTTGAGTTGGGTCAAATTAACACATAAATCCATACCATGTCTAAACTACGTAATGCATGTGCGTGCGGGGTGTTACACTTGAGGCTTTAGTCTTGTTGTTGTTCTAGTGTTTTGGAGAGATCTGGGTTCATCTATTGCCTTCATACCACATTGTAGAGTACTTTGGTCATTAGAGTAAGCTTCCAACCAAAATTTGAATTCAAGTGCAATTGTTAAGGTATTTTCTACTCAAATCTTATTCCATCTTTGTCCCAGTTTCACTTATCTTTTGTTCCTCTCCTTAACCTCGAGTATCTCCATCCATATGACACTTCCAACCTTAATTGAGCCCCTTTTTGATCCCATATACAACTATGTCCATCCCCAGAAAGTCCTTAATTCCTTTAATGTTTTAACCTCATTATTTTACCCACAAAACCTAAACCTTTCCTAAGCCCAACAAATAACTCTCTAGGGTATTAGTTTGTTGTCTTGACCAAAAAGAATCTGTTTGAGACCTTAGACCAACCCATTTACCTTACAATTGACCTATATACGATAGCTTTAGTTGTCCTCGTATTTTATGTTTTAGCCCTTTACTTAATTAGTCTTTATTGCATTAAATTGGTTGATGTTAATCTTAAGTTTACATTTGGTTTAGTCAATCTTAATTTACATATTATTTTGATACATTTCATTGCATAATTTGGTTATAATCCTGATAGTGAGTGGTTTTATTACTTGAATCCTTTCTTGATATTCAAGTGTGTTTGATTTTGAGAATATGAATCCAGTTTATTTCTTCTTATTGCTTTATGTATTCACCTGAATGTATGATTGTTCATGAATGCACCTACATAATTCTTCAATCGTTGTCTAAGTTTTTTTCCTGAATAAATTCAAATGTGAACTTTACTTGATGGAAGGACAATTTTTTAATAGCCGTTGTCCCCACTGTACAACTTGTGAAAATGATTACAAGATGGAAATGACTTGGCAGACTCAATATCATTGAATCTCATTATTTTTACGAAGCCCTAAATCCAAAATCGTAATATCCAGAAAAAGAAGATATAGAATATTGGTTTCATACAAGGTAAATGAATATCTGTAAAGACAATATCAATTAAGACTCATAACTATAAAAGATCTCCTTAGTTCAAGATCAAAGGGATGGAGCAATATTAAGGTTGCATGGTATAACTAACTACTTTGTTTGTATTTCATTAGGATATATCACTTTACATTGACAAGAGTTTTCATATTGTAGATGGTTGGATTCTTCAAGGATGATAATATGAGGTCTATAAATGTATAATAATATAGACAAAAGTACTTCGTTGTTGCATTTTCAGGTACATGTTATGAGGCTATGGAAGCAAATCAAAAAGATGGAGGTTAGTTAACACAACAAATATTTTTGTGAGTTTTCTGAGAAGGTACACATTTTTCTTATCAAAACTCTTTTCTTTTCTGGGGTTCTCTACATTAGTTATCTAAGTCATTTGGATGTACTTTATCTAATCAATGGTGCATTGTTGTAGTATGTTGTAAAGAGGAATGTTGTAGGAATTTTGGGCTACAAATATTGTGGCAAAGTTAAAGCAGCAATGCTTTTGTTGCATTTTGAAGAGATTCAAAATGCAACACTTCGAGCGTTCGAACTAAAGTTTGACCACTTGAGCCATATCACCTCTAGCAATAAAGTTCGATCGCTTGAGTTGTACCATTTTGAGTGCTTTGACTTGAGTCTGATCACTCGAGCTATAAAGTAGCAAAAATATTTTTTTTCGAAAGTTGAAGCCCGTTCACGTGGGATTCGCTCGCCATTCGTTTCATTGGAAGTTAGACTTTAAGAAATTTTCAATGACATAAAGTTTGCTCACTAATTCTTCCTATATTTGTATATATTTGTCTCTAAAGTTGCACAAGTTTGTAAGCCATTATATATACATTTAAATCATTCTAACTATATGTGAAACATGTACAAAACATATGTGCAACACGTGTGCAACATGTATGTAGAATATATGCAGGGTATTATATTTACATTCTTGTTATTCTTGTTGAAATGCATGGTAAGAATGCTAAAATAAAGTGGAGGCAAAAGCACAATCACACACACACACACAAAGAACTCAAGATGTATAGTGGTCCGGCCACTCTGAGGGCCTACGCTCATTCTCTAAAAGCTCTTCACTGAGCCTATTGATTTTATTAATAGTCTATGACTATTACAAGAGAAAATCAATCAGCCCAAATACACGCGCTTGGATTCTCCAACAAGCACTCATGTATGGTGTCTTTGGCACACTCACGATCCATCCTTGGTGTTTTTGGCAAGGACTCTTTAACCTTGGGTGTCTCAAGCCAAGGTTCACATAGACTCATATGTCTTCAACCAAGGCAATCACTTAATAGAAGTGATGTGTTTAGAGATTAATCTCTCAGCAGTAGGTAATCTCCCAGTAGTAGGTTTTCAATATAGCTCAAACCTTCAAGCTTCCAAAGAAGTTAAAGACAGCTCTAGAATATGAAGAGATAGCTCAATGTGTCCATAGACAATATAGATGTAATCTCTAATGTGTAAATCCTCTAACAGCAAGCAAGTACGTCAAAGATAAGCTCAATAAACACTACAAAAGATATGAATAAATTAAGTCCAAGCACTGTCCACATACCTTAGAGATGTAATCTCTAGAATGTATAGCCTCTTTTTTTTTTTTTCAATAAATGGAATGTATAGCCTCTTACTCAAGCTGATATTCTAAGTGTAAGCTCAAACAAGAAACACATCAGATAGGCAATAATAGAATGAATATTGACTCAAAAGGCATAATCAAAGTATATAAAATACAAGCTTTAGATATGCTCAACATTGAACCAAATGCAGCAAATGTGAAGTAATGCTCAAGCACAATAAGCTCAAGAGAAGCAAGGAAAGTATGCTTTAGGCTCTAGCTCTCGGAGCTTTGGAACAGTTCATAGACATGGAAACCTAGTCTCACGAGCTTCAATAGCTTAGAATGAGCTTGAACAAGATCACAACCTTCTTCTCTTCAAGGCACAAGGTCCTTAATGCTTCATTATTCGTATATGAGCAATGAAGACAATCTCATAGAGAGTAGAATGATGGTGCTCTGTTTTCTCTCTTTCCTTTTTAGGTTTTACAGGTGCTCATAATGAGTGCCAATCATTGGCTTTTATAACCTGATGATTAAGGCAATCATTGTCTCAGATCCTTTTAGAGAATCCCACCTTAACAGTAAAATTCGAGCACTAAACAACAAGGGAATCAATTTAAAAAACCGATGGATTTTTGCCTATGATCGATCCACCAGCAATCATACCCCTATTTTGGCTCATTTTGATTCATGTGCTTTAACCATTGTGAGGCATCGATGGTTAAGGGATTTGGGACCATTTAAGCCTATCCTAGGCATATGGTATTGTTCTCAAATATTAGAGTTATAGCACTTCCCTTTTTACCTTTCTTGAGAGGAATAGCTTGCAACTTAATGGAGCTTGATTCTTAGGGCCTTGCCTTGTTCAACATGGTCTTCTTTGGGCTTTGAACATGTATCAACCCTACTTACAAACATCATAAATTTTGTTTTATGGGATTGCCAATATGCACATAGTTGTAATGATTATCTTAAAATTATATTAGTGGTTCAACATGTTTCAAAGTACTGTTACTATGTTATGACCGATATGTGTTCTATAAAACTCTATATTTTTATAGATGGTTATGACCAATATGTGTTCTATAAAACTCGAGAACGAATTTGGTGCACCTGCTTAACGAACTCTTAAAGTCCCCTTGCATGCTGGGGGGGGGGGCACAGTAGATTGAAAAAGCACATGATTTAGACTTTTTGGGAGGTAATTTCCCTTGCGGATTTTGTCCGCCTCCCTAACGAATGCTTAGGTCCACTAGGCATTAGGGGGTGGACACATCAGTGCCGAAAAGTGATAAGTGCCCACAAATTGGTGTTGATATGTCCACCCCTTGACCCCCATCGACCCCCTTGCATGCGGGGGGACTTTAGGGGATTGTTAAGGGGGCACACCAAATCCTGGTGGAAAAAACCCTATCTTTTGTAGAGCAAGGATTGTGTCTACTTCCATTGAAAATGCTAACCTCCGTTGGGCATCAGGGAGTGGACACATCAGCATCAAAAAGTGATTTACACTTTTTTTGGGGGGGGAGATGCTTATCACTTTTCAATGCTGATGTGTCTGCCCCTTATGCCCAACAGAGGTTAGCATTCTTTAGGGAGATAGACACAATCTTGCATGCTTTTTATAAGGCATATCTGCTTAGGATCCACTATAGGGAAAGGAGTTGCTGCACCCAAAACAATAAGTTCCTCCATGTCCCCACACTACAAGTTGACAAGTGATGATTTTTAGAATTTGAGGTCTCTCTTAAATAGGGAGTAAATGTTCATTTGAACACATTTTTTATGGTTTAAATCCTATAAACCTCATTTTTATGGGTACCTAATTTGGGAGGTTTTAAATGCACCCAAAAAAATTCTTTCCACCCCCACTTATCCCTTTGTTTCTTTTTACACCCCTTCATAAAAGTTTATCCCTATAATACTCCTATCAAAATTTCTAACTACACCTCTCACCCCAACTCTCTCCAACTGTTAGAATGAACAAGAAGAGCCATACCACTCTGGCGGTGACAACAACAGTGAAATCCATCTCGGTGGCAGCAAAATTTTGATTATGACGGTTGCAAACGCAAATCTAGTGACAAAGAGACCCAATCAATACAAAGAAACAACAAAAAGACGGGATTAGTGGAAAAACCCAAAAAATGAAGTTTTGCAAAAATCTTCATAAAAGATTGTTTTTTTCATGTTTTGATGCTATAAAATTGTAATAGTGTGTATTTTTTCAAGTTTTCTCCAAAAAAATATGGCATTTTTCTTTTTTTTATTGGGTTGTTCAGCCCTAGCCCTGTATGGTTGAACATTGGCCCTCTATTCGGCCCTGTGTGGCTGAATAGAGGTTATGTTCAGCCCTGTGTGGCTGAACAACCTAATCCAGAAAAAAAAAATTATGAAAAAATGTTTGAAAATTTATCGGAAAAAAATTATATGTATATATATATTATATGACTAAACATCTTGTATAACAAATATGGATGCACGAACCTCTCGTTCTAAACTGACCACATCGGTGAGGAGACAACGTGGCAATCAGATGTCAAGAACAACTATCGAGGAGAATGTTCAATAGATGGAGTTAGTTCCTCATTCTTATATGGAGGAGACTAGACCCATTCCTAGAGATCTAGAAGACCCATCTTTACTAGTTAGCTGTGGGACACATGTAGTTGGGGCTATTTGGTAGCAAGAGGTATTATATTGTAAAATCATGATGTAATTTGTCAATTTCATTCTAAGTCTAAGTGATAGGCTATGCATGTTATGTATAATGAGTGATCCTATGAGTGTTTAGTGTGGAGACCATCACCATGACAAGGAAGAGGTTCAAGTGCTACAAGCAAGTCCATATCAAGCAAAGAACCAAAGAGAAGTGTCAAGGAAGAGTCAAGTCACTATCTTCAAGCCCGAGAGGTAAATCAGGTATAAAACCAAACGAATGTTGTGTGTACCCCCCAAAGACTAAGGTTTGATCCTAGGAAGGCCTAAAGACCAATATATGCCCTTAGGTGCAACTGCTAAAAAAAAAAAACCCTAGTGAAAAATGAGTTGAGAAATAAGTATGTACATTTCTACTTAAAATGACCAGAACTTTCGATCCCGATGTTCGCTCAGAACCCACGAGTATTCAAAACGATCAGCACAATGAGCTCTTTTGGAATATTATATCACAAACTATAACAAATTATCATATCCATTATCGATTACAAGTGTAATCAATTACAGATCTTGTAATCAATTACACATGAAAATCTAAACTCTAACGATTAGTTTTTTACCATTTTTTTATCATTGGAGGCCATGGGGATCCTTAGCTCAACCCCATAAGAAGGAAATTAGTCTCAAATGATGGACTAACACCTCCCACACATATTATACACATTGTTAAGGATTCATTTTGGGAAAAATACTTGAAATCCTTTACATGAGGTTTTTTTGAGCAAAAAAGGGTTTAAAGGCTTTTCAAAGAGATAAGAAAAAGGGTTTTGGATAAGAATAAGAGCTCTACCAGCTTTACACTCTCTCTACTCATTCACTCAAGCTTTCAAGCAACTAGAGGAGAATAAGGGAGATAGTTCTCTCTCTCTCTCTTGTGGCCACGTAGGAGGTTTTCTTTGCAAGAGAAGAGGGAAGGAAGGTTAAGGAGGTTGTTCCTTCACTTCAAGTATTCAAACTTTCAACCTCAAGGTTAAGGTAAATCTTTAGCTTCATACTTTGGAGTTTGCTTCCATTGTAAATAGTTTGTGGTTAGTTTTGCTTATTTTATATCTAGACCATTACCCTACATCTATATGTCAATCCTTGGAAAACTCTTCCAAGATATATAACTCTCATTGTGCCTCACTTATATTTGTCTATCCTAGAGGCCATATATAGTTGTGTGATTTTACATGCATACTTGCCTTCATTAGAGGTATTCACACACTCCCTTGGTATTTAGTAGAGACCATAAACATTGATATATTTGGCTAGTTGAGAGCTACTCTCTACATTAGGACTTTGCTTCCCTACTTGACCATAATGCATATTTGGCTAGTTGAGAGCCACATTGTATTAGGATTTCGTTTCCCTTGTTTGGACCAAACTTACTACATTCGGTTATTGAGAACCACTTTAGTAGTTATACATTGATCCCTTGTGTCAACAATTGGAGACGTAATGTGACGAAGTGTAGGTCCTTGGCTCGAAGAGAACCAAGGCCGTGCTTGCCGGAGACACCAAGCATGTAGGTTAAGGTTAGCCCATGTACCTTGCAACCTTTAGTTAACGGTCGAAGACGCCGTGTGACGAATAGTAAAACCTTGGCTCGGAGATGACCAATGTTGTGTTTGTTGGAGACACCAAACACGTAATTTAAGGTTTGTTCATTCCTTGTAATTCACTGTAATTGATTAATAAAATTTAATAGTTAAAGTGAACATAGGCTCCGGTGTGGTCGAACCACTATACATCTTGTGTTGTGGTGTGTGATTTTTGTGTGACTGTCATTTACATTTCTATACTTGCAATCATTAGCACTTGAGCACCAAACACATTGAGTTAGTAAATTAAAATTGAACATTACTAATTAGCTCAGTTAAAATTAGGGTAGAAAGAACTAAAAAAATTAAAATTTTAATTATATCCTATTCACCCCCTCTAAGATTAAAGCACTTAGACTTTCATATATATTTACATTGGGAATTATTCATGTTTTTTTATTAAGTTTATTAATATTTTTTCTACTGTAGGAATGCGACTCCCTCAAATGCATCAACCATGCCCAAAAAATAAGAGTGGGTCTTTGAGAAAGGAGTCCAAAACATACAGTTCAGGTAGATGGTTACTCATTATGGGATTTTTCAATTGGTGTAGATATCCTACTATTTTATGAATAAGGTGGTAGTTTCTTCATTCGTAGAAAGATGAAATCTAGAGAAAAACACTTTCCACATGCCTTTTGGGGAGATGACAATTACTTTGGACAATGTTTCCACTGTCTTGAGCATTCACGTGACAGGCACATCGGTTTCTATTCCATCCGACTAGAGGCTATCAAATATGACCGCCGTGACCACTGTGACTGAATTTTTTGGAGTGGTATGTGTTGAGGTAGTGGAGGAGCTACATGGGTTATGGGGCCAGTCAGTCGAGATGGAGTGGCTAAGGGATAAATTCAGTGGGATTACTGATTTTGCCGGGTGACACACGTTAAGTATGCAATGGGGTAATATTTATTATTTCTATTGGGTTGTACACTCTTTAGCCACAAGCCCTCCACATGTGTGCCTGTTGCATACCTTAAGCTATAGGGCGATCTGAGCACATTGGGTAGTTACATGTGGGGTGCTGCAGGCCTAACTTATTTATATCTTCAGCTAGGTACTATGAGCAAGTGTGGTGTGTGTTAGATGGTAGGGTACATCACACTGCTTGAGGGGTGGATTTACAAGTATTTTTTCTCATTTACACCACATTGTAACATGTCTTATATTGACACCAAACCACATGTTCTCTATCGGACTCCATGGAGAGAGTCTAGTGTGCTTGGGGAGAATGTGCAAGCACTACGCGAGGCCATCAATGCATTATGACCCGATGGGGTATCATATTCAACTTATGTTTGTTTACTTAAGTGATGTAGCTTTTAGATTATTTCTAATATGATCTCATATTGTTTAGCTTGCTTACTTAATTGACATACATGTTAACTTATTTTTACAAGTAGATTGAACATCCTACAATCACTGTAGGCTGAATCATGCACTACCGGAGATTGCATTCTACCATGGTCTATTGAAGTGTATCGATATTGTAGAGCTATATCATCCTGACAATGTGTTGAGGTGGTTTTATTGACTTCACCTCCGGTTCCATCAGGTGTGAACTGGTCGGTGCTACTATCTCTCTCAACTTCTTCAACATTTATAACTTAGTTGTGGAATCGTGTTCACTAAACTTTCGCACGAACATCTTTACATTATCAGTACAATCCAACTCCTGGCATGACTGGGTTGAGGTACTTAGCATATTAATCTTACGCCAATGCGAATGTATAGAATCAATGAGAATTGGGCGACCTTGTCTCATGTAGTCTGCAATATCATGGGCATATGACAATCCGTGTGTGTGTCAACACGCACAACCACATGCAATATCATCAATACCAAAAAATTTGGCCATGTTTCATCTCAGACAAAATTATTTTCATCGCACTTATGAAAATATTGCCTCGAAGCTCTTTAAATTCGAAAGACTTAAAGTTGTGTTGAACAACTGTCTTACTCTTTTCGAAAGATGTTTTTATGTTTGTATGTTGTAACTCAAGTAACATATGTATACTTATCCAAGAAGACTCAAAACCCCATTTACTAAATCCGAGTTGTCTCTTTAGCTTTGCATTTCACTCTCAACCCTATTTATCATAGTAGTCCCAAAATGCGTCCATCTATCAGTTTAAGCAGCCACAAATCTATCTCTCTATACATCTAGCCAACTGCTTCGCACATATTCGAGTGCATCCAGATACGTGCTGAAATCTTTATTCAATAATCCAAGATGTTGAATGTATTCTTCTATTGATGACAACACTAATAGGTTCCAACTCATGATGAACCTGTCTCACTTCTCTTTTTTCAAAAACATCTTCATACTCTTTGTAAGGATATTCCTACTGATGTGTCATCTACATAATAAATGTGCAGTAGTAGGAAACATTATAGAGATTGCATTCACTAGAGCCCATTCCTTGTCCATCACAATAACATGAGGAAGAGTACTATCATCCATCAAACCATGCAAAATACGCATTACCTATGTGAAGTTATATTCTCTCATATTTGAGATATGTGAAAGCTATAAAGAAGGTCATGTCAGTAGATGTCAATCTAACAATCTCCAAAAGGGGCATACAATACCTATTCGTCTTATAGGTGCAATTCATGCCCAAAACATGTGAAATGCACGCAACAAGCCCAAACCAACTGAGCGTGCCAAAAAAAAAAATAGTCACGATCTCAGTATCATCGATTTTTTTTATACTAATCAATATATCTATGCTTTGTCAATTGTCCCAATAGTTGCTACATATAAGATCCCCCACCCTTCTCTAACATTCTATATTTATGGCATGCATTGTATATTGACTTCATTGTGGTAACATAGAAGGGGTCTCTTTGTTTAAGCGTAGCCAAAATGTCCTTTGGTCATACCATACTCCTGGATATGTCAACCAACATCAAAGTCTCTTCCTCTGATAGTCTTCCAACATATGAATGCCCTTTGAGATGATTTGTAGTCGGATTATTATGCACACCACATACTACTAGCAAAATCCAATCATCATCAGTGGGTAGTTTTTTGTCATTCAATTCAAATGGACATCCACATTTCTTGGTACCTAACACTACTTTTTTTTTTCTTTCATGACATCTTTACATTTTTTATACTCTTTGTATTGCGCACTCCTCTCACATGCAATGGTAATTATTGGTTTCCTTGATGAACGACTAGAATTTGACTTCTTAATGACAATGACGAAACCATTTTTCAGCCCAACATCAGCCGTCTACTTATATAATGTTGTTCGGTTCTTGAATATCTATACATAAAACAATAACATCAAAATCGAAGCACAATAACTCAAACAATCTTCAAACAATAACTCAAAAATAATTCAAAGAACTTAACCTCAAACGTGATAAACTCACTGGTATAATCCATTACCACATTGGCCGAGACCTTGTTGAATTTGGTTGAAACATCACCCTCCAATTGGAACATCACAAAAAATGAGTCAATATACGCATTCATAAAAGAATATAAAAAAAATGTTTGTTCAGTCACACAGGGACGAACATAATGGCTTTGTTCGGCCCTGGTTGGCCGAACAGAACCCTTTTGTTCGGCCACAACTTTTGTTCAGTCTTGAGGCCGAACAAAAGGGTTCTGTTTGGCACTGGTTGGGCAAACCGAACACGAAAAAATAGTTTTGAAACAAAAAAATACGTACCGTGAAGTGATTTTCTTGTTCTGGTTCGACTCTTTGATAATCCATTAAGTGATTACTATGTTTCAAAACAACAATTAGTATAAAAAAAAGTATTTACACTGGGAGAAAGAGGGAGGGATTTGTTGGGAGAGAATGAGAGTTTGATTGAGAAGGTGGGTGTGGAAAGAAATTAGATTTTTGGTATTTGGGTAAGCAGGGTTATAAGGCTAATTTTCATCAAGCTAATTATTGAAATTTTGAAAAAATTTTAAAGTGGGGGGTGAAAAGAAATTGTTGGAGTGCATTCAGAAGCTTCATTAGAAAACTGTTCTTACAGGTCTAGCCTTATACACCTCACCTTTTGTATGTGGGGATACGAGGAACTTACTGTTTTGAGTGCAGCAGATTCTTTCCCGCAGAGGATTTGGTAGGACAGCTTAGGGAGTGGCTAATGACAATCAATTACTACATATCCGCGTTCAATTCGTTTCAAATCGAATTGAATGTGTATGCTCAGGCGGATAGTTGACAGCCCTCGTAGTTAGTAATATGAATTTTTAATATTATGAATACAAGACCATGGATATGATTGAAAGCCATATGATCACCATTTGAATCCATTCGAAAGTCTTTCCTGAATGCAGAGGCCCGTTATAACCATCAGGATTATATTAAGTGACGTAAAGCCATTGTGTTGAGTGTGAAGAAATCATAGTTCATGTTTGGGTGTCCTGACTCAAAAACATCAGTGCATCCGGTAACCCCATTGAATTTGTGTAAAATAACTGTGGCATAGTAAAATTTGGCCCAGTTTTGAGAGTCTCAATGGCATATTAACATCTTAAGGCTAGCATAATCTCAATCATGGGTGTCCATAGCCTGACCCTCGCGTTAATGAACCAAGTGGAAACGTATAAGGGAGAGTGGATTATGTAGGACAACTAAGAGAGTTGCTAAAGTTGGAATGACATCAGGGCTGACACATCAGCTGAAAAAATGATACACTTTTTGGGTTTTTTTTTTTTTTTTTGCTTTTTGGCACTGATG
>JAOXJP010230153.1:16259-39239 GCA_025762735.1 Platanus orientalis
ACTTTAGCAACTCCCTAAGCTGTCCTACCAAATCCTCTGAGGATTTTTTATCTTGTTTTGGTGTTCCAGGTAAAAAGATGGTATTTATATAAAAAATACACATTGATTTGATTGTTATTATTTATATTTTCCCGCAGAGGATCTCTTATCATGTTTTGGTGTTACGGGTAAATTTTATATTTAAAGATGGTATTGTAGTAAATAGGTTTTTTATTAATTTTTATAAAAAAAAGTTAAACAAAACCCTTAAAGTTTTTTTTTATAGATAGTGTAATAAGATATATCTGAGTTCGTATTACGAATATGGACCCTTTTTTTAAATATCCCTATATATTTGAATTCGCATCCGATATTTGATTAACTAAATTAATACAAATCTGGATGTATCTATATCCGCTTGGAATTTACTCTGTTTTCAGCCATAAAATACAAAACAGTAGAGGAAACCAGGAAAAACCCAAAGCTCATGTGTGCACCATGTAAATCAAACTCTTGATCAGCTCTATCTTGCCCAAAAAAAAAAAATATGGTCTTTATATTAATGTTAAATGGTGTTGGAAACTCTTTCAGTTTTATTTTTACCTTCACAAGGTCACAAACACAGTCTTTGCTAAATGCTCAAGTAGCAAACAGAAAAGAGGCCCTTATTCCACCTTGCAAATGCAGAGAGCCAACAAAACCATTTTGGCTTTCAATATTATTGCTCCAAGGAAAATTGGGCTATCTTCCATGGCAGATTAAATCGTTAGTTCTTGATTGTATAGATAGCCTGTTATTTAAGTATGTTAGAAGACAAACACAGTGGGTAGCTTCTCACTTAGAGTCTCTCCCGTATGATACAGATTTTATGGCAACCGGTCAGCGTTCATCGTCCTCTTCTCTTTATCAAGGACAGATCAACCAACAGGCCACAACCTTAAACATCCACAAACATGTAACTTTTATATTAGCTTCATTTTAATCTGATGAATTATAAAACCAGAGAGTTGAGGGTTTACCCTGAAAATGGTTTTAAAAAATGGAAAGGATATACCTTTCATGATCTAGCACAGCATACATTCAGGTCTAATACACCCAACTATGCATTCCAAGTAGGCAAATGAAAACAAGAGAGAAAATATGTAAGTGTAAAAGACGGGCTAGAAAGAAGGATTGAAGGGGTATTAAGAGTTTGGGGAGAAGTATTGAGGGTAAGAAATGAAAGTCTGGTCGTGTAGCTTAGGGAAGGGAGGAGAACTCAGCAGTAAAGAAAGTCGAAGAAGAAAAAAAAGAAAAAGATGAGGGGATACAACAGAGTGTCTCACCAACTTAGATATTAGTCTTACCTGGAAAAGATTAACCGGATCTCACCATTAACAAGAAGCTTAATTGCAAGAAGTTATACTTCATTCCAAAGTGCAGTCAGAAGGATATTTGTAGGCTTTTGGACTGAACACCAAGCCTAGAAGGTACAACTCCAATTCAAACAGAAACTCCTAAAAGACTTGATATTTAATTTCCCAATTCACTAGCTCAACCTCAGATAACAATTAACTCCAAAGTAAACAGAAACCCCAAATGACTCGAAGGTAACAAAAATACTACGAAAAACCAATCAAACATTTTACCCTTTCTAATACCTGAAAATTATGATAATGCCACTCAAGGAGGAAGTTTTGGATATTTTCAAAGCAAAAGGGCTGATGCCATGGTGTTTCAGCTACACCTCCTAAATTCACACCCCTTTCATGTGGCCACATTAATAATATTTACCCTTTTAACACTTTTCTCACTTATTTTTTCTCTCTACCATATACTTTTAAAGGGCCAACCCCCATCATTCCATCTTAGGTACAACCTGGAGAGTGTTAAGAACTACAATGCCCTGGTAAGTCTCAAATATGGAAGCACACTTCAAGACGCATCTAGGTCAAACAAAAATATTGTTGGACAACAAAAACCAAAACAGGCAAAATACGCCATTATTGAGAAACCAACCATCTGATTCATTGCAAAGATTTGTTGTATCGACACTATCATAAAATCCTTTAAAAACGGGAAGCACAGGTATCAACCACACAATCTTTAATGTAATGGAATGGAAAAGGAATAAAATCAGTATTATCATCACACAATTTTCCTAAAGTGTAAGCTGCCTACAAATATCCTTGTATGAGAATGCTAAGTGTAAGCTACATATTTTGTACCTATTATTATCACATGTTGAACCATTCCTCTTCCATTCAAATTTTCCCAAGCTTACATGCTGCTGGAAATAAGAAGCTCGAAGAACCATTCTCACAATTCACAATAAGTCTGATCCTTTCAGGGCTTAGCAGAGTAATGACAGAACAAAATATCTACAAATTCACGAAGACCACAAATCCATCTGATTCTGCTCATTTTACAATACCAATATTCAGACTTGACAGAAACCTACATCCTGAAAAAATGAAAGCACAATCTGCAGTTATGAGAAAACTAGATAAGTAAATGTTGCATTTGAACTACAGGAATTCGAGACAGAGAGAGCATAAATCATAGAACATCGATATCAAGAAACGTGGTATATACATTTCAACAAAAAATTGTCCAAAAAAGATGATTCAAAGATTGGCACGGTATGCTTGTCTAATCCATCACCCTACAAGCTTCCTGCATCAATACCATGAGATTCAAAAATTAATGCCCAACTCAGCCGCTTAACTTTCAGATTAGAAAATGAGACATAAGAGCATTTAATTTGTACCTTCTCCCAAAAAACCACCAAGAGCCGCCACTAAGTTGTGCTCAATTCAGGGTTGCCACGGAAGTCTTACGTTTGCTGGTGTAAAACCTGTTTTAGAATAAAGTTAAATAAAAATGGCTGAAATTATACCATACATTTTTTTTGGAGTATTGAATACTTCTTTTTGTTTTCTTTCATAGCATACCATCACTTTGCAAGTAGTAAGCAGCAGTGCTTCCTCTACACTCTATATTTTCTGGTCGCATCTCCAAATCTAACGATGCCTGAAACAATAATTTATAACTGAATGCAAAAATAGCTAAATATTGCATAAACAAATAAGGATTGATTTTATAAAAGTTACCTGATTCGTAGCAGAGGTAAGTAGAAGGTGTTGATCTTGGTGGTTCATGCGAGGTTGGTTCAGAGGCAAAGTCGGCAAATGTGCCTGATTATGCAAATTTGTAACTTTCATATTAACCCTAAAGAAAAAATAAATATCACTTTTATAAACATCTATATAGTTGTAATAATTAAAATATTACCTGATATATCAAATCTGATGAAGGGAGACATGCATTATCCATGGGGGCTTCTACATTTGTAGACTTATTTATTTTTGAACGAAATTCTGATGATGCACTCTTCTTTCTCTTTTCACCCTTCAAGCCTTTCCCTTTTCTTTTAACGCCCGTCAACTGAGTAGGAACTGATGAAGTAGCATTGCCATTAGTAACCAGTATTCTACCATCATCTACCATGTCAAGAAAGTCAAATTCCCTTCTTGGTTCAGCACCAATGTTATTTGGTGGTTCACATTGGGATGCAGCAGTACATTTTTCTTTTAGTTTCTTCATTATATCATTCATCCCATCCATTGCCAATTCAAATGCTTCTTGATTGATCGAGGCCGTAGTGCTCAATTTCACACTAGTACACATCAACTCTTTATAACGAGTTTGGGTAGTCATTTTATCCTTAGATGCTATATCAGAAATCTTTTCAATATGTTGTTTAGCATCTTTTCTCCATCTCCTCAATATATACTTATTTGGGACTTGTAGCAAATTAGCATGATGAAACACTCTCAACGCGTGACCACATAAAATCCCACAGAATTCAAATTTCTTGCAACAACATTCTACAGTATGTACCACTGAGTCAAATGTAACAATGTAATCACGTTTTTGTTCTGTTGAATGGACTTTGTAAGTGGTGTTGGTACCTTCTGTGCGTTCGATTATAGCAGTACAGCTCAACGCCTTTTCATACTCGTCTTGAAACAACTTAAAATTCTTAGTCGTATACAAGTTCCTTGCATCAACTAGCATTGGAACATTCATCATCAAATTTGGAGTAAACTGTGTCATTTTAAAGTCAGATTCAGCTTCTTCCATTCGTAATTCTTTCACCAACCTATCCCAAATTGAGAAAAATTTAAGAAGATTGTGACTATGATGAATGTACTTTCTTATTACGCTATTCATGGGTTCACTTCGTTGCGTACTATTCATTGCTGCACAAAAAGTATTCCTTCCATATGCCAAAGCCCACTTTTCTCTTTCCTCAAATAAATTCTTTAGCCATGCATTGTCCCATAGATTATATTTTTCCAACATTCTCTCCCATGCACCAAGAAAGTCAACTTCCTCTTCATACTCATATATGCATTTTTCGAAATCTTCTTTGAAGGATTTATTCTTGGTATAAAGATTGTCAAGATGCTTCATAGAGTTTTGATGCATATGCCATGCACAAATACGGTGATATGTGTTTGGCATCACTATAGATATTGCATGTGCCATTACCTTATCTTGGTCCGTAAGAATTGTTGTTGGCGCTTTACCAGACATTGCACTAAGGAAAGATTCAAACATGAACTGAAACGAGGGAATTGTCTCATCGTACATCAATGCTGCACCAAATACAACAGTTTGTCTGTGATGATTAACTCCAACAAATGGAGCAAATGGGCGATCATAGTTGTTCGTCCTAAATGTCGTATCAAAACAAACTACATCACCGAATGCATGATAGTCCATCACCATTTTTGAATCTGCCCAGAAAATGTTAGATATTTTGTCATCTTCATCGAGTTGTATTTTGTAAATGGACCCCGGGTCTTCAAATAGCTTGTTTTGAAGATATTGCAGTATATCTCCTGCATCACCTTGCATCATTGACTTCATTCGCTTCGACTGCAAATAATTTCTATAATCTACCGAAAGGAACCCAAGATTCTCTGATCCTCCAGCTTCGGCACTCATAAAATCATATGCTACCATGGGACTTGTCCCCACACTATCTGCTAAGTCACCTTCAAATGCTTGAGCAATGGAGATATGCCTTAGTGACCCAAACATATGTGTTATCTTGGGCGTACACTCATGGTTATGGTCGACTACATGTCGTATAATGGTATATATACCATCATCTTCTAATTTGAGATAGATATGTGCATTGCAACCTGTTCTTGTACTACCACGACTCCGCTTCACCTTAACACCCGGTCGATTTCTTTTAAAACCTGCCTGTGAACAACAATATCTTCTACCCCTCACAATACCATTAACAGCTTTATGACAACTGTCCTTTCGAACTGTAAACCCCGTCTTGCGAGCATAATCATTATAAAACTCATAGGCCTCCTCCACTGTCTTAAATCTCAAATTTAGCAGTGAACTCAATTTCTTGCCATCAAAGCCTTCACCAGAATTTACTTTCCCATGTCCGACTGTGGTTTGCACATTATCTACTAAGTCAGAATCTATCCTACGAGCCACTTCATCATTAGCCTCCATATCTTCTTCCCGTGGATTACTCGTCTCCATTCTAAGGATAAAACAAACCACATAGTATTAAAATCTTAATACAAAATAAAACAAAGCATATAAGGAGTAATTAATAACTGATTTCAAGATAAGTGAAAAAATAAACTACTAAAAAATGGCACCAAATTTGGTTTCAAAGGAAAAAGAGTTGGGGGATTGATGGCTTAGAGAGTATAGTATCCGTTCCCCCTCATTTTTCGGTATTATTCAAGCAACATACCGACCACATAACTATCAAACAAAAAGCTGCAACTGTATCATTGCATTTTACTAATTATACATTTATAGTATCAGTGAATAATTCTATTGGCATATGGAAGAGATCATGGAGTGTACAAAACATCATCAATTAATACAACAGAACATGCCACCAAAGGCAACCAGCTCTAGTGTCTCAAAAAATACCATACCACAATATTATCTGAGTCAAGGATTGATTTTTGCTGCTTTGTATTAAAACTTTGAAGTTTCACTGACATAGATGAGATGGACTCCGGGATCAAAAAATAATACATATGATGCAGGAAGAAAAGAATTCTCTGCTAAATACATTCTAAAAGGTTAATATAGTATAAGAAACATCCAGAACATGTAAGCCAAAAAAGAGGAACAAAATGACTTAAAACTGCTTCATGAGGTAATCATTACATAAATATGTCAATGGATGCTTGAAATCAGAACAGTAATCCCATATACTTCAAAAATAAAAAACAATTAAATAAAAAAGAACATGAAAAAAGTACAGCTCTCCTAAAGCATCAAATTAATAAGCATGGCTCACATTTGTAGCTTGCTAACAACTAGAATGGCCAATAAGAAAATCAAGTAATAAAGCAGAATATGTGAAACTAGTACCAGTTGGAAATTGCCAGACATGCTAAATTACTTCTAAAATTCAGCTCAGAGTTGACAGACAGATGCGATCCATGTCTTTTAACCACCTAATTCATCAGAATACACTTTATTTAATGGCACAAAGCTACAAAATAAAAAAGTGGATTAAGAGAAGCCAGGAAGTTCTTACCAGACCTTGACAAAGACAAACTTCACTACTTCACGATTGACCCATGAGCTAAATCAACAGGCTTGCTGGGCTTGATGCCAATTTAACAACCACAAGAAAAAGAAGAAAGAAAAAAAATTATCACAGTAGTATTGGGCTTGCAGCAATGAAAACGCTGGAAAATTCAGGTAAAAACAAGACATTTTAAAGAAGTAATAACCAAGAATGGGTTCAACCTGAGTTCAAACGAAGATTACATCTGAAAAAATGTGGGTTTTGATGTTGAAAGCAAAGGGTTTATTTACAAAGGAAGTAGCCCCCAATATAACTAAAATTAGATGAAATGTCTACACAAAATTAAGTGAAATGAACCTAGACCTTGGACCAAAAATAAGAAGAAACTCAACTGGGAAATCACCCTCTTCATAACCATCAAAAAAACAAAAACATAAACAAATTTTTACATATTACACGAAAGAGTAACCAAAAAAGGATCTCCAATTAAGAAGTTAAGAGATAGATTCATGAAAAGAAGAAAAAATGCCCTAAATCTGTACATAAAACGTCACGATTCATGGATCAAGAGCAGTCGTCGCCGGTGAGCAAGGGGAAAACCCACTCGTTGAAACCAAACCTACCCAATTAACCGATTCCCAAAAAAAAAAAAAAAAAAATAGAGTGGAACCCTAATTCAAAACGCTACCCACCAGCTCAACCAAAAAATGAAAGAAAAATTAAAAATTAAGCTTACCCACTGAGCTCACCCAAGTCTCTGCAACCGTTGGAGCTCCAAATCGCCTCCCTCTCTTCGTCGGAGGGAGAAGAGGGGTGCTTTTAGGGTTTACTCGAACTGGAGCAAGGGAGAGGCGAATGGGAAACCAGAGATTATTCTACTTCGGCTTTACGAACGTCCCCTTAAAGTGCTCTCAGAGTGACCCTATTTTGCCCCTGCGGATTGGGTACGAATGGAAAGGATGTTCTGTCTAGGATTTAGTGTCCAATGGTGTCCAGAACACTAGGGGAAGTCATATGGAATCAAATGAAAGGGTGATGTATTTTTTAATTTGAAATATGCATTTTATTCCATATGACAGCCTGGTGTCCTGAATAGAGACTGAATATGGCTTGCGTTGGGGATTTTTTGTTCCCTGCTGTTTTTCGTGCTCTCTTTTCCTTCTTTGTTGGATAAGTTTTTTTCTTTCCTCTCATTAAATAATTAAAAAAGAATGAATATGGCCGGAGAATGGTTCTGTGTTGACAGACCTATACATTCGTGTTTTTGATTGACGATTGATGTGTTTTTTGGATTTGGTGTCTCTTTTTCAACACCTACTTTTTCAACAACACACTTTTTTGGACGTTTTTAACCCTCAAAACAACACCTGTTAACTTATGGTTCACCATAGACATTATAGACACACTTTCATCACAGAACATTTTCCTAATATATGCAGGGTTCCAAATTTTGTTTGCTTTGATTGTGATAGTGATCCTAATTTTTTATTTACTTTTTTAACATGTGGTAACGTCTTTAAAAAAATTGCTATGATATATGTGGAATGGAATCATCCACCTTAAATTCCGTGACACGCAGCTGATCTGCAACCAGTTTATTTTGCCATTTTGCTTAAACTAGGTTATTTGTTTGCACTTTTAAAATATGTTTGTTTTTAGTGTCTGTTGGTGGTCAACCTTATACCGGAGTCAATCCTTCGCTATCAATCATCCACCTAAGCATCCGTATTCGATTCAATTAAGGTGAATATGGATACACATACATTTGATTCGTTTAAATATTCAATTTGTTTATTGAATATTCGATTCGCTTATAGATATTTGATCTGATTAATATTCAACCATATATATATATATATATATATATATATATATATACATATAATGTCCAAAAAATGTGTGTTCGGGTTAAAAACGTTCAAAAAAATGCAGTCAATGATATTACTTCAAAAAAAAAAAAAAAAACCTAACATTTCAAGTCATAGCCGATAGATGGATAGAGACGCTACCAAGTAGGAGAGGGAGAGAAAATAAGAAGCCATAGACAGGGATGGTGATGACAACAACGGTGACAGACAGGGCAAAGCAACTGCGATGGCGATGGAGGGTTAAAAATCTCAGGTATGTCTGCGTTTTTCTCTTGCATTTGTTTTTCTTTGGGGTTCATACGATCCTTGATTTTCTCAATCTCCTTTCTTTCTTTCTTTCTTTCTCTCTCTCTTTGATGATCTGGGGTTTCGATCGTTTAAGGGGAGGAAAGAAAGGGAATACTTAAATCCTCTCAAAGGTATATTGTCTCACCATTAAAAATGCTATCTCTAGATTCATTTTCCATTTTTGTCTTCTTTCTAAATTCTTACAACTTCGTTTTTGTCGACATGTTATTTCTATAGTTTTGAAGGTGCGACCATGGTTTACAAAGGGTTTGATTTGTTTGATTTATGGTATTTTTTTTTTTAAAGCTTGATCGAAACTTTTGACCTGTTATTGCTTTTAAGTTGTGTTTAGGATGTTGTGATGGCTTAATTGAACATCTGATATTTGGCAGAGTTGAATGCGAATCTTGTTTTCAACATATTTGACTGATATCGAATTGAATACGGATGTTGATTGAAATTAAACAAATCAAATTTTGATGTGTCTATATCCGATTCGAATTCGCTCCATTTACAGCTCTAATCTGTTTGGATTTCTGGTTCAGACTATCAAAAGGACAGGTTCAATAATGCCTCTAAACCGAGGATTTTTGCAATAGAACACCACCACCTAATTTGATAGAAAATGCAACTTTCATTACTTGGAATAGAGTACAATATAAATAAAAAATGTACCTTTAGGCAGATTGTTGTTCTTTTTCTCCTAATGTTAATGGAGAACTTCGTTGAATCTGACTGTGAGATACAATCGACTTGCTTGATGCAGGACTTTTGATAACTATAAGCTAAACCTAGGTTAATCCTACTATACCTACTGCTAATCTAGAATTTGGTATGATACTTATGAGATTGATGATATCGATGAGATTAATATTCAAATATTTCTTCTTAGAACGTATTGATTTGACCCCATAAGCGGGACCACCACCCAATAAAATGTTGCCTCCTTATTATCGAGTGACTCCTTCCTTGAGGGACCCCTACCCTCCACCGATAACGGATTTACAAACTAGATGTGTGACATTATTTTTTCTTTTATTGTCATCTTCCCTATTTATAAAGTTCTTGCCACATCATCAATGGCACAATTGTTGCTACCCATGTTTCCATGTTTTCTTATAACTGTTTTTCGGTTTGAATTGTGGTTTCCTACTTGCGGACTGATCCAAATCATAGGCTTCCCACTTCACTGATTGATCTGAACCGTGAGTTTACCACTCGTTGACGGGTTTGCCCATTACTTATATGTGGGACAATTGTCAGGCATTGCTACCCTCTAACATATTCATCTCCCATTTAACGTGTTATACTTAGCAACCGCCTACTAAATCATCACTTATTTCTAGTTATCATTCATTGACTAGTGGCTTTCAAAATGTAGCCTATCAAATGCTCCTCGCATGCATCTGGTTATATCTTAACTAGACACGTGTGACCTCCTCTTTATCGAATTCATGCATCCTCGTTGTATTGATCATTCTTAGTGGTTCTCGTTTAGGGATGTAACTGATTTGACTAGGTCATGCAAATGATGCTCCTTTCAGGACAAAATATCCTCTAGCTTTGATCGCTTGTAGATTTTCCTAACTTTCGATAATCTTGAACAGAACAAACGATGGCTTCTTCATGGAAAACCAAACCGTCTCCATTACCATTTGTTAACCCTTTCCTTAGAGGGTCTATAAATACCGACTTTGAGCTTCAATCTGTGTTCATCCCTTTTCGACATGATCACACCCTATCTCCATTGTGAGCATGTCATTGGATCTCGACACTCTGGAGTGGTTTCAAGCGTTGTTAAATATTTTAATTTCTTTTCTTAGTCTATACCTAGTACCTGGGTTCGCTTGCTCATGAAAATGTTAGTTGTTAATTTCTCAAGTCATGTCCTCAACTCAACCCACCACCCTATAGCTAAAGGATGGTTATTTCATCTTGGGTCTCCTTATTTTAAGGAGATGGATGAGCACATGGTTTTGCCATGTGACCCTAGAGTATATCTTAAGCCGTGGAAGACTGCCATGCATATTAGGAGATGGCACCATCTGTAACTTTGGAGATGAAGTCCCCCTCTACATGTAGCGCCTTCGATAGTCAAGGATGGGAGAAAAACTGGGGAGAGACACACTAACTTGAGACTCTCTCTCCCTTTGCTCCTTGAGCTTGGAACCGCCACACTGGGTAGCTTATGAGGTGACCTCTAGAGTAACGGATGTACTCCATCTAGGTCTCCTTGGTCCCTAACGACATACAGTTTCTATTGGGCTTGTCGGGACTTGCGCTTAACCTCTATTAACCACCAACCTCGATGCTTTATTTCAATCGTATGTAGGCTATTTCAAGTTTCAAGAAACAATGTATAGTTTCAATATGAGCCTTCGATGTTGTTTCTCTAGTTTTAGAACATTTTTTCCTTTAGACATTGTTTATCTCCAGAAGAGTCTTTGTAAACTTTGACTTATATGTAATGTAAATTTTATTTGGATAGTTTAACCTTGGATTATTTTCCTTGCCATTAAACTCAGTCGCATTAGACCCTTTTTATTATAGAACGTTTCTCGTCCTTACACAAGCCATAGCATTTGGCTCATAGTAATTTGTATGTGACATTTTTAGCCTTAGAATTCCTCCTTTTGATACGGGGGCTTGTATCGCTTTAATAATTTTTTTGTCAAACCTCATTTCGGTGTGCTTGAGTTGACATATATTGTTTTTTGACGCCCTGTTGTCCTGGCTCGGTCTCTCTTGTGTGGATGACCATCATGTCATGTTCAGATTCTTTACTTTCAAAAATGATCTTACCTTCCAAGATGTATCGTTGAGTTTATCTCTTATGAGAATTTGTCTCTTGACATGGCTCAAACCATCTTGATCAGTCATTTTAAAAGCCCCAAAGTATTATGCTTTTGGTGTTAGACCCTTTTTCTCAAGACCTTCAGAGAATAATTCCTCTGTGGTGAAAGACTTTTCATTTTTGGCCTTTTCTTTGGTCAAGATTATATCCACCAAGCCCAAGTTCGTAGGCTAAGGACGTAGCATGCTCATTGCTTCTTTGGCCCTTTGAATCCTTCCATTTCTAAGTCCCTTTCTTAAGTTGATGTTGCCTCCCAAGAGTGAACTTGTCTTTTGTTTACAACCCGCACCTACACTTTTTTCAGTTCTATTGAATATTGAGTCATCACACATAGTTGAGTTACATGGTGTCAAGACACTCAACTTCATTTTTTGGACCTCGACATATGTACCAAATGATTGATTGACACTTGACGCTCATGTCTCTTAAGTTGTGGTGACTATTTTGGTCATTAAGTGACTATTATGCTCGAGCTTTCCATATTACGTCAACTGTAAATACGTCAACTTTTACTAGCATTGAGACTGTAGTGATTCTTCCCTTTTAGGCTATCAATCCACCCTTGTGCTCGATCGTTGCACGACATCTATTATAGGTTAACTTGCTGATTATACATGTATTAATGTCCAAATTATATTGGAATACTGTTAAACTTGACTTCTTTTGCTTGGCACACCATTTGACATGTCAGTTCATCATCTGACGTTCTTGATATTGCTAGCGAGTTTATTCTTTGTTTTGACGACCATTAAACGTAACTAGCAAGATTAATGAAGACAACATCGAGCAGCTTCTCGATCTCCTCTGTAACTTTCAACACAACCTCACGGCTCACCTATCGAGGTGGTTGTTGGAAAGGAATGTATACTTCTTTCGTTAGCCATTGGTGCTCGACCATCTTTCTGTCCAAACTAAGCATTTCTGAATAATCCTAGGCGAAGCAATCTTTGTACTGCCTGAGGACCACCTTCATCTTCTTGAACTCTGACGGCTCAAGCTTAGCACTAACATATGTTATCTGTGGGTTATCTATCAAACCCAAGTTCACCTCTTTTAGGTCATCCTGGACTTCGGTCTCCAAATCATCCAGCTTAGCTGAGGTCGTATTTAGCTCTTTCACCCCTATGACTTTAGGCTCATAGGAGCTTTTGGGTGCGATGCACTCAACAAGGTACATCTCAATTTTTCTCTCTGTTAGATATCCTAACAATGTTTTTATGGCCATTTAAATGGCCTTTGCCGCTACTTTATCTGAGTCAATCATCAAATCATTAGCTTCCTTTTTATCATACGCGCTTGACTCCTCTAGCCCTTCTAGCAAGTTAGGCTTAGTTAGCTCTTTGCACAAATCTTCGAACTCTTCTTTTATAAAGGAAGTATCATCTCGAATCTTCTAAATTGTGATTTCCGTGGGCTTTCCTTCCCCAATACATCCTACAACTTTGATTGTTCCGACAATATCATCGTGTAGCTGAGCCTCAACGTTGTTTGTTGAGGCAAGAAAAGGTTTTTCATCTGCATATACCACCTCGACCGATTTATTGTCGTTCCAAAATAATGTCAATTGGTGTAAATATAAAGGGACACACCAACTTGAGTGTATCCAATCTCTACCTAACAATGCGCTATAATTCTAGGAAGTGTCTACCTAGCTGAGCCTCGACGTTGTTTGTTGAGGTAAGAAAAGGCATTTCATATGCATATACCACCTCGACCAATTTATTGTTATTCCAAAATAATATCAATTGGTGTAAATATAAAGGGACACACCAACTCGAGTGTATCCAATCTCTACCTGACAATGTGTTATAATTTGATGAAGTGTCGACCACAAAGAAAGTCGTTATGTGGGTCCTACTTCCTACATTTAGTTCAAGGGGAAAAACTCCTCTCGTTCTAGTGGCATTACCAAAAAATCCACAAAATGGAAATGTCCTTTGGTACTGAGCCGTTATTAGTTGTTGATAACTTCTTCATCATGGAAACCAGCAATATATAGCTGAGCCTCGACATTGTTTATTGAGGCAAGAAAAGGCTTTTCATCTGCATATACCACCTCGACCGATTTATTGTTGTTCCAAAATAATGTCAATTGGTGTAAATATAAAGGGACGCACCAACTCGAGTGTATCCAATCTCTACCTAGCAATGTGTTATAATTCGAGGAAGTGTCTACCTAGCTGAGCCTCGACGTTGTTTGTTGAGGCAAGAAAAGGCTTTTCATATGCATATACTACCTCGACCGATTTATTGTCATTCCAAAATAATATCAATTGGTGTAAATATAAAGGGACACACTAACTTGAGTGTATCCAATCTCTACCTAGCAATGCGTTATAATTCGAGGAAGTGTCGACCACAAAGAAAGCTGTTATGTGGGTCCTACTTCCTACATTTAGTTCAAGGGGGAAAATTCCTCTCGTTCTAGTGGCATTACCAAAAAATCCACAAAATGGAAACGTCCTTTGGTACTAAGCCGTTATTAGTTTTTGATAACTTCTTCATCATGAAAACTAGCAATATATTCATTGTTGCTTCATTGTCGATTAAGACCCTAGTTATAGGTTGACCCTCCATATGTACCTTTATGGACATTGGTTTTAAATGTTGGGTCATGCCTTTAGAAGGTTTATTGAAAGCAAGTTTACCTAGTATTTCCTTTTTTTCTGCTATTGGTTCAACTTATTTCGAGGTTTTCTCCTCGAGTTCAATCGCAATAGGCTTTTCGGTGATAATATCCCAAAGTTCTTTTTTGACTTTAGAAACTTGGTCGTGTTGAGCTCTGAATTCAATAGGTAAAGTGAGGATCATGTTGTAGTCGACTATTTTTTCCAAGCAACTGCCAAACTAAAGTATGGTTGTATTTTCTAATGTTTCTTGAGAGGTCATTCCTAATAAACTTCGAGGGCGTAAATGAGTCTATTAGTAGTCCTTCATTGCTAAAGTCATCGAAGTTCTCCACACCAGAAAGTATATCTGCCATGTCTGCCTAAGAATGAGCTCCTGCCGCTGAGCTTTCCTCCCTTTTTTCTTGGGGAACCGGTGGTGTTTCTCGTGGTCTTTCTTGGTTGGCCTTCTTAGGATTTCTAGGCTTCCGACCAATGAGCACATGCACTGTTTGTGGCTTTCGGCTATCATTAACGTCGAAGATAGGGTAACATCCTCTCTCAAGATTTTTGTGTTCCCTCTTTCTCGTTTCGTCTTTGGTAATACCTTGACTTGGCTGACCATCAGACATTGGTCGGGTTTCCTATAGCCTTTATTTTCTCTAGGCTCCTCTTGCTTCAATCCTAACCTCTGATCGGAATTTAAGGCTTAATCCCCTTGTCGTGAGATGACCTGCTATCTAAGTCATTTTCTTTTTTGAGTTCTCGTCATCGATAGAAACTCTAGGTTATATCTATACTTATATATTGGCACACTCTGAATGTGAGGTTTTTGTGTTGGCAATGTCAATGTCACCCATCTATCATGGTCCACTTGAGATGGTTTGATCATCAAGTGTCAACGTCCTTCACGTGGTGACTTTTTTTCCATCTAGGGTTTGTTTACATACTATCCCCCTTTTTCGCCTATTTTTGGGGTCTCCAATCTTTGTCGTGTGGAGTCCTAGTCCCCATCATCTGTCAAGGGGACTTTCTTTTCTTCTTGGTGGATTCCATTGGTTGGAGACCTTTTGGTTTTGTCTTTGGGGCCATTGTCCTGCTGCTATAAGCCATACCATTATCTAGCAATATCTCTCACATAGGCAGAAGTCATCGTCATCAATCTCAAATTTCTCCTCATTCTCATTGACTTTAGGCTCTAATATCATTGCTTTGGGGAAGTTAAACTTAGCTTTCCTCTTTTCAGCCATTCTTAGGATCTCTTCTGACACTGAAGCCTTTGATGATAAGCTTCAAGCGGTTGAATGATTTCTTGAAGAAGTGACCACATGTAAATGTCATGTCTCTATGTGATTCAACATATGACTCTTTATTATTTGAGGCCTAGTTTACAGTGATCATATCGACATCTACCAATTTTGGAAAATGGTTGGTGTCAACCTCCACAGTCTCAGCTGTGTCAGGAAATCGAAATGACTTTTTGTTAATTCTTTCCTAGATGGTATTACAGAACACTGTGCATTTATTCATTGAGTGTGTAAATGAATTGTGTCATTTATAGTAATTCCTTCCACATAATTCGTCATGGTTTGGGACTTTATGTTTTCCAACCAACTTGATTTGCTTAGCTTCAAGCAGCAAATCAAATATTTGATATACCCTGTTTAGGTCACAGGAGTAATTTTTTATGACCGTCGTTGGTCTATTTGACTCCTGAGCTTGTGTATCTTTCCTAATCATTGCGTCACAAGTAAAATGTACGTTCCCCACAAACTCTGTTAAGTTGATTTCGTAGTTTGGGTCTCGGTAGTAAGTTCCGTATGACACATTACGTCTTTGGTTTTCCTCTCTTAGAATGCCCTCATATTGAGTAACTCTTTTTGATAATTCATACAAATCAAAGAATGCCATTCCTTTGAATTTCTTTCTCAATTTAAAGTTGAGACTATCATGAGCGAGTTTAACAAACTAGACCTCAGGCAAACCACTGATGAACCTCTACTTGACCCGTTTGAATTGCATGATAAATTGTTTAGTCGTTTCCTCTAGTTATTATTTTAACTTGGCTAGGTTGGACATCGATACTCCTAGGTCTGCTCAAGCAAAGTGGAACTAGAACTTATCTTCCATTTCCTCCCAACTTTGGAATGAGTTAGGTGGAAGGTTAGTATACTAGGTAAAAGCTTGTCTTGATAAGGAGTTAGGAAACAACTTGAGTTTGTAGTAACCCTGGTAAGAGAATTCTCTACATTGTGCGGTGAAATGGTTGATGTGCTACATAGTCGTCTTACTATATTCTCCTGAAAATGTAGCAAAATTTAGTATTTAATACCCTCGAGGAAACTCGTAGTCCCTGTCGATTTGCTCAAGGTAGGGTTTTCTATATGTTGGCCGTGTGGTCCGTCTAAGGACAGGACCATACAGCTCCTCGACGATTCCGATAACTTGCTCTCGAGGATTTTGGGTATATTCATTGGGTTCAACGCCATATGGTTACCCCTAGGCTTGATAACCACTTTGATATGGTGGAGACAGCATGTTAAATCTTGTGTCTGTGCCTCCATACTTGTTGTTTGAAAAAGGATTACCCCAATAATTTGGTGGATCTTATCTTCTATTGGGTAGAGGATTTGGCACTGCATACTTATATCCATTAGCACTTTATCCATGAAATGGATTGCCCCAATAATATGGTTGGTCTTGCCTTCTGTTAGGCAGAGGATATGGTTGTCAATTGGGCAAGGCTAGCCCGAAGCCCGACTTGTCAGACCCAAAAAATGGGCAGGTTGGGCAAGTTGAACTTTGGGCTAGACCGAGTTTGGGCTCAATTTTTAAGTTTGAAGTATTTTTCAGGCTAGGCTTGGTCACAACTGATTTCATCCCGAAACCCGGCCCAGCTCGGTCTGGCCCGAAACATATAACTTATGTAAAACTTGGCTCAAGTCAAACCCTAATTATATTAAATACACTGTTGGATTAAATCTAATCCAATGGTAACACTCGAACCCTAATCAAGAACTCTCCTCATGGTTCCTACCCTATGCATCTTCTCCCTTGTTTTTCCTTAATCCCAATTGGAAGCATCGTTTCTTTTGCACACTTTCTTCCACCCATTGGAATGTCGATTTTCGACTACACAGCTTGATCTTCAAGGAACCAATAGCATCTCAGATTGTAGGGGAAATAAGAACATCAACAGGAAGAAATGAGAGGTTCACCTTTCAAATGCTGGAAAAATCAAAATCTCAGGTACTAATTTCTCTAGTCTACTGTAAAACCATCCCTATTTTAGTGAAGATCTAATGCTCCAATTAGGTTTTTTTCTTCATCCTATCATTATGTTATTCTCTTTTCCTAAGCAGTGATACAATAATATTCAGCATCCAAAACTCAGAGAAAATAGTATGTATATCAACATCACTTATTTATTATTTTTGTGTTTCAAGTTTAGATTTTTAGTTGCAATAAACATCAATGCACTTGATTACCTTTGAGTTTGTAGGTCAAAGATGAGGGAAACAAAGTTGCAGCCCATCTCCATTGGCGATTTGTGAGTTTGTAGGCCTCTATACATTTGTCTGGTTGATGATGAGTTTCTTGCCAGTGGTTGGAGCAAAGTTTTACCACAGGTATATCTCATTAATTAGGGTTAAATTTGTCTCAAGATTTTAACTTCGGGCTAGCCTGAACTCGGCCCAAAGCCCAATTTATTAAATTGGGCAGGGCTCGGGCACAATGCCTTGGGTGAGTTCAGGCTTGGGCTGTGTTCAGGCTTAGGTATTGAACTTCAGGTTGGGCATGGGCAAACCTTATCCCGCACTAACTCGGCCCGATTGATAGCCTTAGTAGAGGACCTGGCCTGCATATCCATATCTATTAGCACCTTAACCGAAATGATTGTTTTGATATGCTTGTTGGGTATGTTGTTTAAAATAACCATTCTTACTATTGTGTTGGTCTTGTCCCTTATCTTAGGATGTCCATTGCTCATATCAAGGCCTTTCATTCAGCTTGAACGTAGGGTTTTCCCTAACCTCGAGCCTTTTAGACCCTGATGGCACATGCAACTCAATAGGATATCCTATGAAGTCTTGATTTCTCGACTTTAATCCCCTTATTTGAACCGTAATTGATTCATTATGGGGTGGTAGAGAGAAACCTTTGACTCTTGGTCCTTCTGGATAACCCAGAGGTCTATCTTGCCCCTTGATCTTGTTCGAGGTCTCTGGAATATCTACTCCACCAGTCACCCCTCTACTCCTAGTATCGGGGTTTGGGTTTTAGTGAATATTCTCTACAATGGCCTGAAGCACTTCCAGTAAGACATCAACCATGAGACCTGGCATCATTTAAAACCTTTTCTCGACTTTCTCTATTAGATTATCGAGTTTTCTCTCGAAGTTCTGGAATGATCCATTCATCTCATTTTCTCTTGAGTTGGCAAGTTGTTTATCTTTTCTAGGTGGTATTTGAAAAACTCCCACTATGGTCGCCAAACTGTTGGTGGTCAACAAAAAATTTCTCTTATCACTGAGTTAACCTGTATGGATTTCTGATTTGGACTATCAAAAGGACAAGTTTGGTAATGCCTCTAGAATGAGGACTTTTACAATAAAATAACAACACCTAAGTTGATAGAAAATGCAACTTCCATTACTTGGAACAAAGCACAATATAAATTGAAAATGTATGTTTAGGAAAATTGCCATCATTCTTCTTCTAAAGTCAAGGGAGAACTTCATTGAGTCTGACTGTGAGATACAATCGACTTGTCTGATGCAGGAATTTTGATTACTACAAGCTAAACCTAGGTTAATCCTATTGTAACTACTGCTAATCTATAATAGAAATAGAAAACGATTTTGATGTGTGTGATTGATTTTTTCTTTTGTTGTCGTCTTCCCTATTTATAAAGTTCTTGCCACATCTTCAATGGCACAACCATTGCTACCTATGTTTTCATGTTTGCTCATAACCGTTTTTCAATTTGAATTATGGTTTCCTACTCGCTGACTAATCCAAATCATGGGCCTCCCACTTCACTGACTGATCTGAACCGTGAGTTTCCCACTTATTGACTGGTTTGCCCATTACTTATATGTGGGACAGCTATCAAGTGCTGCTACGGTCCAACCTCTCTGTCTCTCGTTTGACGTGTTATGCTCAGTAACCGCATGGCAAATCATCACTTACTTCCAAGTGTCAATCTTTGGCTGGTGGATTTCAAAATATAGCTTAAAAGTGTGCCTTTGGCTACGATGATCTACCATGTCGACAAAAATACTTAGGCTTTCACAATTTTAACAAGACATGACTGTACCAATAGCTTCTTACGAAGCAAACATACCTTGATAGGAGATGAACTAATCTCTCCCTCTCTCCTACTCTCTTTGGATTGTATCCAATGGTTCATATCACAAATTTGTAAAAGTAACCTCTGGATAGTTTAGAGATTTGGTACTGTGGCCCATCAGATATAAATTGGCTGTTCAATGTAATTCGGTTATATTTAGTTCCTGCATAGGGACATAGACACATAGTTTTATCATGGATTAATTTTTATCTTTGTTTATAAAATTAATCTTGTCATTTTGCATCTTGAGCTTTTTAAGAATAAAAATTGGTCGATCCTATCACCCGACCCCGAATCCAAGATCAAATCGGCCCATGAATTGATATGTTGGATCGCCTCAGATTGAACGTTATAGCCTCGGATCAGTCTGGATCGGCCGATGCCAATACGAGACAAATCATTTTTTTTCCTTTTAACCTTGGATTGACCGATCCATTCAAGGATTATCTAATCCATGTTTGGATCGGATCAGGATCGGCCCTATCCGTTCCCAATTTTGGTCTTGATATTTTGATCCATGTTAAGAATTCTTTTATTCTTTTAAAATTCAGCATTAATGTCACATTTACACTACTTGCTATAGACTTTGTGTTTATTTAACCTGATTAAAACTTTTCCTTTGCCCTGTTCTAGGAGGGTTTGCTATTATGACTATATATTGCTTACTGAACATGGAGTTGACATATTAAGAGATCTGGTGATTACTCTAGCAGATGGAATCATAGGCATTTATTTAGATCTTATTTTCGTTGACAGTAACTTGTCAAGTGAAATGAGAAGCTTGGGTTTGATTTTGTGTTATTTATGATCGATCATTTCAAAGATTATGGAACGAGGTTAAGTGCTTTCTTTTATCCTTCTCTCATGTACGGATCATTTACTGAACTCCAATTCTTGAGATATTTGTGGCTTGGTGGTGTAGGCATATGTGTGTGTGTGTGTGTGTGTGTGTGTGTGAGAGAGAGAGAGAGAGAGAGAGAGAGAGAGAGAGAGAGAGAGTTAAATCCTTTCAAGAGCAAACCTTTCGATTTTGTTTTGACTTCTTTATTATTGACCTTAAACCTCTCCACGATAGATGACATTGAACCAACTAATGGCTACATCAAAACATGGAATCAATTATATAAATGTAAGAGGTAAAATAGGCTTAGCTTTAAAAAATGTACATCAATTTTATCTCAATTACCTTATATTGTAATCAACCAATTGTGGAGAAAGATGAAAGCCAAAATCTGGAACAACCACTTCTCAAATAGTGCAAACAAAGTCACACTAGTCCATAGACTCACAAACAAAAATAAGAAGAAGAATAATCAAATATATCAATATATGGGGAAAGAGATGAATATTATATGGCTTAAGAGCAATGCATCACTGGTATGAACCACCACTTGCACAGGATTTAGAGCTTGGAAATGTGTTAGATTTTCACTTCACTCTATGTGTTTGGAGGAACTTTTCAAGGGAGAATTGTAAAGAAAACCACCTAGGAGGCATATATAGATGTTGAGAAAAAAAATGATGCATGAACTAATACTTAACATTAAGTTTCCAATGGGTTTTCATGGGTACAAAGAGGAAAAACGGGATTACATAGAAGCTTGATGAAAGACTGAGAAAATAGATTTGTTTGACTAAGACTAATAAACACAAGGGAATGATTGAGTGAGAATTGATGAAATGCATGGGAATTGAAAAGAAGTTGTATGAGAAAAAGAAGAATGTGATTAAGGAGGGAACAAGGAACTAAATGATGATAAGTTCAAATGAGGTTAGGTCTTCAAGAAAGTGAGAACTTAGGTTTATGAAAATAGTTAGTGAGGTGGAGGTAGAGTGTATTGGAGTGACATGTGGCATCCAAGTGTAAAAGCGGGGTCTGTATTACAAAATGACCAAAAAGAATCCCAAAAAGAATATTATAATTATGACCTCATTATATCACTCAAAATAAAACATAATAAAAAAAATCTAGAAATTACACTTTAATTTTTAACACCAATTGTCCATATTTGTGAAACGGACCAAGAAACTAAGGGCATTGACTGGGTGGTACATTCTTCCTCTGTCAACATTACATGAAATTTTTTGTAAATTTGGAAACTGGAAATTGCTCCAATTATCGGTTTCATTTATTCGATTCTAGAAAAATGCATCTTTTTCCAATTCATTGTTATATATGCATATACATAAATATATAGAATGTAGTTTTATTTTTTGGTGGTTGAAGGTTGACTTGGTAGGATTGTCTGTTTGTGATTACAGTAGATACTATTTCAGCTTATTTCTTGAATTCTTTGATATTGTAATCTCTATAGTTAAAGTCGTTTATGCTAAGGTCAGTAGTGCCATATCCTTCTTTCTCGCTTGCTTGATTGGAAGGTCTTTAAGACTCATATACACATTGGGATAAGGCAATCGCTGTGATGGAGGTGAGATTTACAAGGCCGTTGTATTTGATTTTTCTTCTCTATATGTTGTTTCATCTCTCCCTTGCTCACCGGCGATGCTGCCCCATCCACAAACCATAGACGAAGCCAAATCACTAGCGATGCCTCCCCCTATACTTACCCCCTTTTGTCCAAATCCTAAAATCTAAAGAAAACTCCTCTTCTCCTTTCGCCTCTCCCTCTCCCTCTCCCTTACTCAACCGCGATGCTGCCCCCATCCGCACACCGGAGACCAAGCCAAATCATCATATATGAAGCCAAAATCTACCAAAATTTTCTTGTAAATAATTGTCTTGTTTTTTGTTTTTTCATGTTTAGAGAGATGAAAGGGCGGCTTGGCCCAATAGTAAGGCTTACCGTTAACATCCCTGGTGGCACGGGTTTAAGTCACGAAAACAGCCTCTCTAGAAAAGGAGGTAAGACTGTGTACATCTTGCCCTCCCCAGACCCCGCATTAGCGGGAGCCTTGTGCATTGGGCCGCCCTCATGTTCAGAGAGGTTTGGAAAAAAGACCCGAGAAATTTTTCTAATTTTGTAGTTAAATGTTTTGCTGAGACGAGATGAGTCTAAGTCAAGCCAACTTAAGAATTCACCTGCCCAATTCTATTTTGATATTATTGCGCCAATGTTGGAGCTATTGTATTAAATATGGGGTTTCTATAGAAGACACATATTATATCTCTTTTATTTCACGAGAAAATATACAATAGAAGCACAAAAAACAATAGAATGCATTTAACTACAGAATCAATACCGGGCAAGCAAGCTGTCTCTATCACTTTTACCATAAAGTACTAAAAGAAGCCCTCTCGTTTTCATATACAAATGCTATACAACATTGTGATCATTTTAAATGGATAAATTTTCTTCTAAAGCGTTAGTATATCACAAGTATTCACAAATGTGGCTTGAAGATAAATCCTTTCCACAATCACAGCATGTTGGTCAAACAAGAGGTAATAAGTAGTGGAGTCAGAACCAAAACTAGCTCTAGATTATATGAAACTC
>JAOXJP010230154.1:0-24817 GCA_025762735.1 Platanus orientalis
CAAACTGCTTTTATCCAAGGCAGATCCATTGTCGAAAACATCTTGATGTGCCACGAAATAGCTCGAGGCTTTGGAAGGAGTCATTTGAAATCAGCTATCTTGAAGATTGATCTCAGGAAGGCATATGATTCAGTCTCATGGGAGTTTATTGAAGAAGTCCTGGCAAAGATGAATTTTCCATCTCAATTCATTGGATAGGTGATGGAGTGTATTTCGAGTCCAAGATTTTCGGTGTTGGTGAATGGCAATCCTAAAGGTTTTTTCCAGAGCACAAGAGGTCTCCGACAAGGAGATCCAATTTCCCCATTGCTATTTTGCCTTATTATGGAAGTTTTCTTTGTGCTACTTGAAAAAGAAGTGGATGAGGGGAGAATATCTCTAATCCTTAAATGCAAAGGTACGAAATTATCACATTTAATTTTTGCAGATGATCTCTTAATTTTTTCCAGGGCGGACAACATATCTCTTACAGCTATCAACAAAGTGCTTTCAACTTTTGCTTCTTATTCGGGCCTCTATGTCAACAAGGAGAAATCAACTCAAATTTTTGCTGGTTTAACTACCAATGAAGCTAACCAACTGCGGAGAATTATGGAATTCCGATGTGGTACACTTCCAATGAAATATTTGGGTGTTCCTCTTATCTCTGGGCGACTTTCACATGGAGAATGCTCAAGCATATTAGACAAAGTACAAAGGAGACTTGCTGGTTGGAAAACTCGACCGCTATCATTTGCAGGGAGGCTTACACTAATTAAATCAATCTTACAATGGTGCTACATCTACTGGGCAGGTATCTTTGGGATCCCAGGTAGAGTGAAGACTCAAATTGAATCAATGTTTGCTAGATTTTTATGGGCTGGTCTAGACCTTACCAAGAAGATTCACCTAATAAGTTGGGATTCAATTTGCAAACTTTTGATGAGGGAGGCTTAAATATTCATAGAGTCAAAGAGATGAACAGAGCTGGGGTCATGAAACATCTATAGTGGGTGGTAACTCACAAAGAAAGTGTCTGGGTGAAATGGGTACATGATAGATATCTAAAGCAGGAGTCTATATGGACATTAAAAATACCCAGTGATTGCTCATGGGCGTGGAGAACTCTATTGGAAAGTAGGAAGGAAATGGAAAAAAATATTGTTTCCTTGATTGGTGATGGAAATGGAACAAAATTGTGGCTAAACAAATGGCATCCAAAAGGAGTTTTGGTTAAAACATATGGTGAAAGGATACAATATGATGTGGGTAGGGACAGACTTGGAAAAGTCAGTTCCATTCTCATCAATGGAGAATGGTACCCGGGTCCTGCTACTTCACATTCATTGATTGAGGCTTGGTCTGTGTTGCAATCTATAGAAAGACTGAATCCGGAGGCTAAGGACAAGGTAGTTTGGACAGCTAGTTCAAGTGGGCAGTTTACAACAAGCTCGGCGTGGCATGCAACAAGAGAAGCTGGAATAAGAGTGGACTGGTTCAAGGTGGTGTGGAGTGTGTTTAATATCCCTAAACATAGCTGCTTTGCTTGGAAGGTAATGCACAGAAGAGTGTTGACCCAAAGCCGCTTAAGGAAAATGGGAATTATAAACACATCACAATGTTACTTTTGCTGGAATGGGATAGAGACACTAGATCACTTGTTTTTTGAATGTCCCTTTACAAAATCCATATGGGAGACAATGCTAAAAAGTATACATCATCATCGGCGAAGGGAATTTTTTTTTGAAAGGGAGTGCCAATGGATAATACAAGTGTTTATGGGCAGTAAAGTAGCTTTTCAAATATCTTGTTTGGTGTTCACAGGGTCCATGTACCACATTTGGCGGGAGAGAAATCAGCGCCATTTTAATCACCTTAGTAGAAGGAAGCAGGATATCATAGATGACATAACCTTTGAGGTTAGAATGAAGATCAAATCATTGAGAAAGTTGCAAAGCAGATTGCCTCTTACACAACATCTATTAGAAGTGTGGGAGACGGAGATAGATGGAGCACATGACATGGCTTTATTCACTTGGCTGAGATCTGATCCAACAGACTGGATCCTTTCATGTGATGGGTCATTAAGTACACATAGAGCTGGTTATGGCCATCTACTGAGAAAGGGGAATGGAGCTGTAGAGTTTGGCTATGCAGGAATGGCAGACACAAGACATGTATTGTGGCTTGAACTAAAAGCAATGTATAGTGGATTACTACTGGTGCGTGACAGACATGTAGAAAACTTAGTGGTCCATATAGACTCTAAAATGGCCGTGATGATCCTCAATGATGCATGCCCGTGTCCATGGAGAGTGCTAAGTTTGGTGGCAAGGATCAAATCTATCATAGGGGAGTTCTAAAGCTGTAGCATAATCCATGTATGGTGTGAAGCAAACCAACCAGCAGATTTCTTGGCAAATTGGGCAATTTCAAATGTAGAAGTCATTTTGTACCCATGTGACTTTCCCTTTCCTCTAAAGGAGAAAGTAAGAAATGATGAAAAACAATGTACATAACCTAGACTGTAGTCTTTTATCTCAATATAAACACGTATATATCGAATAAAAAAAAAGGAGTTATTGAACATAGGCCCAAACATGTGTAACTTTATACGTTATTTTACAGTTGTGCACTTAAATCCATCACATGACTAACTTCAGACCTTTTTCAGGGTTTTGCAGCACAGGCCCAAACATTCATAACTTTGTGTCATTTGAAGGAATTGTATACCATAATGCTGCAAAAGAGCAATTTTTAAATTTTTTGAGTAGTTTTGCACCAAAGGAGCAAACATTCATAACTGTAGTTCTTTCGAAGGCATTGGGCACCCACATGTTTAAAATGTTGTACGGAATTTTGGAGTTGAGCAATGCAAGTCCCACCTGCATAACTTTGTGGCATTTCGACGAGTTGCACTCAACACGCCCACACGAGTAAAGCTTTGTTCCTGTTTTTGGAGTATTTCACCAAAAGGCCCCTCGTTCATAAGTTTGTACCATTTTTAGGAATAGTGCACTATAATCCCACACATTCATAACTTCGTACCTTGTTAAGGAGTAGTGCACCATTAGCCTGCATGTGCATTTTATCATACCAAATTCAGAAGTTATGAACCATTGACCCCCACATCCTCACCTTTATAACTATTTTAGAAGTTGTGCGACAAAATCCCACATGAATGTAACTTCATGACGTTTGTACCATTTTTAGGAATAGTGCACTATAATCCCACCCATTCATAACTTCGTACCTTGTTAAGGAGTAGTGCACCATTAGCCTGCAGTGCATTTTATCATACCAAATTCAGAAGTTATGAACCATTGACCCCCACATCCTTACCTTTATAACTATTTTAGAAGTTGTGCGACAAAATCCCACATGAATGTAACTTCATGACATTTTTACCTGTTGCGCACCATATGCCCACAGATTCATTCATTTGTACCTTATTTAGGAACTGTGCACTATAAGCCTCGCATGTGCACAACTTTATACCAATTTTAGGAATTGGGTGCCACAAGTCCACTAGTACGTAACTTCATAGCATTTGAAAGGCTCATGCACCTGAAGCCCCCACGTAAATCAATTCGTACCATTTTTTTCAACTATGGGCCACAACCCGAATGTGAGAAGCATTGTATCTTAATCAGGAGTTATTGAACATAGGCCCACACTTGTGTAACTTCATACCCTATTTTATAGTTGTGCACCTAAATCCAGCACAAGAGTAACTTTGGACCTTTTTCAGGGGTTTTGCGGCATAAGGCCCAAACATTTATAACTTTGTGTCATTTGAAGGAATTGTGCACCATAATCCCGCACATGCGCAACGTCAAAATTTTTTGAGCAGTTTTGCACCACAGGAGCAAACTTACATAACTCTGGTTCTTTCGAAGGCATTGGGCACCCAAATGTTTAAAATGTCGTACATAATTTTGGAGTAAAGCAACACAAGGTCCACTTGCATAACTTCGAACCCTTTTTTGGAGTTCGTCGCAAGCCCACATGTGGGTAACTTTGTACCTTAGAGGAACTGTGCACCACAGGCACACATGAGCCTAACTTCATACCATTTGTAGGGGTTGGGCACCACAATCCACCACGAGAGTCACCTTGTGCCATTAATAGGAATCGTGCCCCATAATCCTAATCGTTGATTACTTTGTGGCATTTTGTGGAGTTACGCTCAACACGCCCGCACGAGTAAAGCTTTGTTCCTTATTTGAGAGTTATGCACCAAAGGGCCCCTCGTTCATAAGTTTGTACCATTTTAGGAATAGTGCACTATAAACCCACACATTCATAACTTTGTACCTTGTTAAGGAGTAGTGCACCATTGGGCCGCACGTGCATTTTATCATACCAAATTCAAAATTTATGCACCGCTAGCCCCCATGTCCTTACCTTTATAACTTGTTTAGAAGTTATGCGGCAGAATCCCACACATACGTAACTTCATCACATTTTTACCTGTTGCGCAACATATGCCCACAAATTCATTCATTTGTACCTGATTTTTGAATTGTATGCTACAAGCCCCCCATGTACACAATGTTATACCAATTTTAGGAATTGTGTGACACAAGTCCACCAGTTCATAACTTCGTAGTATTTGAAAGGGTCATGCACCCGAAGCCCCCACGTACATAAATTCGTACAATTTTTTTCAATTGTGGACCACAATACGAACATGAGAAGCATTGTTACTTAATAAGGAGTTATTGAGCATAGGCCCACAAATGTGTAACTTCATACCCTATTTTATAGTTGTGCACCTAAATCCAGCACATGAGTAACTTCGGACCTTTTAAAGGGGTTTTGCAACATAGGTCCAAACATTCATAACTTTGTGTCATTTGAAGGAATTGTGCACCATAATCCTGCACGTGTGCAACTTCAAAATTTTTTGAGCAGTTGGGCACACCAGCAGCAAACTTACAAAACTCTGGTTCTTTTGAAGGCATTGGGCATCCACATATTTAAAATGTCGTACGGAATTTTGGAGTTGAGCAATGTAAGGCCCACTTGTATAACTTTGAACCCTTTCTGGAAGTTGTTCATCACAAGCCCATACGTGGGTAACTTTGTAGCTTATAAAGGAACTGTGCACCACAAGCACACACGAGCCTAACATCATACCATTTGTAAGGTTGTGCCCCACAACCCACCACGACAGTTCCCTTGTGCCATTAATAGGAGTCATGCACCACAATCCCAAACATGCATAACTTTGTGGGATTTTGAGGAGTTGCGCTCAATATGCCCACACGAGTAAAGCGTTGTTCTTGTTTTGGGAATTGTGCATCAAAAGGCTCCTCGTTCATAATTCTGTACCATTTTAGGAATAATGCACTATAATCCCACACACTCATAACATTGTACCTTGTTAAGGAGTAGTGCACCATTCGCCGGCACGTGCATTTTATCATACCAAATTCAAAAGTTATGTACCATTGACCCCCACGTCCTTACCTTTATAACTATTTTAGAAGTTGTGCGATAGAATCCCACATGCACGTAACTTCATGACATTTTTACCTATTGTATACCACATGCCCACACATTCATTCATTTGTACCTTATTTAGGAATTGTGCACTATAAGCCCTGTATGTGCACAACTTTATACCAATTTTAGGAATTGGGTGCCCCAAGTCCACTAGTGCGTAACTTCATAGCATTTGAAAGGCTCATGCACTTGAAGCCCCCACGTAAATCAATTCGTACCATTTTTTTCAACTGTGGGCCACAACCCGAACGTGAGAAGCATTGTATGTTAATCAGGAGTTATTGAACATAGGCCCACACTTGTGTAACTTCATACCCTATTTTATAGTTGTGCACCTAAATCTTGCACATGAGTAACTTCGGACCTTTTTTAGGGGTTTTGCGGCATAAGGCCCAAACATTCATAACTTTGTGTCATTTGAAGGAATTGTGCACCATAATCCTGCACATGCGCAACTTCGAAATTTTTTGGTTCCACCACAGAAGCAAACATACATAACTCTGGTTCTTTCAAAGGCATTAGGCACCTAAATGTTTAAAATGTCGTACGGAATTTTGGAGTTGAGCAACACAAGGCCCACTTGCGTAATTTCGAACCCTTTTTGGTAGTTGTTCATCGCAAGCCCACACGTGGGTAACTTTGTAGCTTATACAGGAGCTGTGCACCACAAGCACACGTGAGCCAAACTTCATACCATTTCTAGGGGTTGTGCACCACAATCCACCACAAGAGTCACCTTGTGCCATTAATAGGAATCGTGCCCCCCAATCCCAGTCGTGCATAACTTTGTGGCATTTTGTGGAGTTGCGCTCTACACACCCACACGAGTAAAGCTTTGTTCTTGTTTTTGGAGTTGTGCACCAAAAGGGCCCACGTTCCTAGGTTGCTCCATTGGTCTGCACGTGCATTTTATCATACCAAATTCAAAAGTTATGCACCATTGGCCCCCACATCCTTACCTTTATAACTATTTAAGAAGTTGTGCCGCAGAATCCCACACGTACGTAACTTCATCACATTTTTACCTGTTGCGCACCACTTGCCAACAAATTCATTCATTTGTACCTTATTTTGGAATTGTGCTCTACAAGCCCCGCATGTGCACAACTTTATACGAATTTTCTGAATTATGCACCACAGGTCCACCAGTGCATAACTTCGTAGCATTTGAACGTGTCATGAACCCGAAGTTCGTACTTACATAAATTCGTACCATTGTACCTTAATCAAGAGTAATTGAACATAGGCCCACACATGTGTAACTTCACATGCTATTTTATAGTTCTGCACTTAAATCCAGCACATCAGTAACTCCGGACCTTTTTCTGGAGTTTTGTGGCACAAGCCCAAATATTCATAACTTGTGTCATTTGAAGGAAGTGTGCACCATAATCCTACACTTGCGCAACTTTGAAATTTTTTGAGCAGTTTTACACCACAGGAGCAAACTTAGATAACTCTGGTTCTTTTGAAGGCATTGGGCACCCACATGTTGAAAATGTCGTACGAAATTTTGGAGTTGAGCTATGCAAGGCCCACTTGCATAACTTCGAAGCCATTTTTAAAGTTGTTCATCATAAGCCCACACGTGGGTAAGTTTGTACCTTATATTAGAACTGTGTGCCACAAGCGCACACAAGCCTAACTTCATACCACTGGTAGGGGTTGTGTTCCACAATCCACCACAAGAGTCACCTTGTCCCATTAATAGGAGTTGTGCACCACAATCCCAATCGTGCATGACTTTGTGAAATTTTGACGAGTTGCGCTCAACAAGCCCACACGAGTAAAGCTTTGTTCCTGTTTTTAGAGTATTCCACCAAAAGGACCCTCATTCATAAGTTTATACCATTTTAGGAATGGTGCACTATAATCCCATACATTCATAGCTTCGTTCCATGTTAACGATTAGTGCACCATTGGTCCTCAAGTGCATTTTATCATATCAAATTCAGAAGTAATGTACCACATGCCCATAAATTCATTCATTTGTACCTTATTTAGGAATTGTGTACTACAAACCCCGCATGTGCACAACTTTATACCAATTTTAGGAATTGTGGGCCACAAGTCCACCAGTGCATAACTTCGTAGCATTTGAACGTGTCATGCACCCTCAGCCCCCACCTACATAAATTCATACCATTTGTAGGGGTTGTGCACCACAATCTAGCACGAGAGTCACCTTGTCCCATTAATAGGAATTGTGCCCCATAATCCCAATCGTGCATAACTTTGTGGCATTTAGAGGAGTTGTGCTCAACATGCCCACACGAGTAAAGCTTTGTTCCTGATTTTGTAGTTGTGCATCAAAAGGCCCTTCGTTCATATGTTTGTTCCATTTTAGGAACAGTGTACTATAATCCCACACATTCATAACTTCGTACCTTGTTAAGGAGTAGTGCACCATTGGCCCGCACGTGAATTTTATCATACCAAATTCAGAAGTTATGCACCACTGGCCCCCACGTCCTTAGCTTTATAACTATTTTAGAAGTTGTGCAGGAGAATCCCACACGTATGTAACTTCATGACATTTTTACTTGTTGCGCACCACATGCCCACATATTCATTCATTTGTACCTTATTAAGGTATTGTGTGGTACAAGCCCTGCATGTGCACAACTACATACCAATTTTAGTAATTGTGCGCCACAAATCCACCAGTGCGTAACTTCGTAGCATTTGAACGTGTTAGGCACCCAAAGCCCCCATGCACATAAATTCGCACCATTTTTTTCAATTGTGGAGCACAACACGAACGTGAGGAACATTGACCTTAATCAGAAGTTACCGAACATAGGCCCACACATGGGTAGCTTCATACCCTAATTTACAACTGTGCATCTAAATCTAGTACATGAATAACTTCAGACCTTCTTCAGGGGTATTGTGGCATAGGCCCAAACATTCATAACTTCGTGTAATTTGAAGGAATTATGCACCATAATCCTACACGTGCGCAACTTCGAAATTTTTGAGTAGTTTTGCACCATATTAGCAAACTTACATAACTCTGGTTTCTTCGAAGGGATTGGGCATCCACATGTTTAAAATGTCGTACGGAATTTTGGAGTTGAGGAATGGAAGGCCCACTTGCATAACCTCAAGCCCTTTTTGGAGTTGTTCATCACAAGCCCACACGTTGGTAACTTTGTACCATATACAAGAATTGTGCACCACAAGCGCACACAAGCCGAAGTTCATACCATTTGTAGGGGTTGTCCACAACAATCCCGCATGAGAGTCACCTTGTGCCATTGATAGGAGTCGTGCACCGCAATCCCAATCGTGTAAAACTTTGTGGCATTTTGGGGAGTTGTGCTCAACTCGCCCACACGAGTAAAGCTTTGTTCCTGATTTCGGAGTTGTGCATCAAATGGCCACTCGTTTAAAAGTTTGTACCATTTTAGGAATAGTACACTATAATCCCAAACATTCATAACTTCATACATTGTTGAGGAGTAGTGCACCATTGGCCCGTACATGCATTTTATCATACCAAATTCAGAAGTTATTCACCAGTGGTCCCCACATCCTTACCTTTATAACTATTTTAGAAGTTGTGTGGCAGAAACCCATACGTACGTAACCTCATGACATTTTTACCTAATGCGCACCACATGCCCACAAATTCAATCATTTGTACTTTATTTAGGAATTGTGCACCACATGTCCACAGGTGCGTAACTTCGTAGCATTTAAACGTGTCATGACACCCGAAGCCCCCACGTACATAAATTTGTACCATTTTTATCAATTGTGGACCACAACCCGAATGTGAGAAACATTGTACTTTAATCAGGAGCTACTGAACATAGGCCCACACATGTGTAACTTCATAACCTATTTTACCGTCGTGCACCTAAATCCAGCACATCAATAACTTCTGACCTTTTTCAGGAGTTTTGCAGCATAGGCTCGAACATTCATAACTTTGTGTCCTTCAAAGGAATTTTGCACCATAATCTTGCACGTGAGCAACTTCAAATTTTTTGAGCAGTTTGGCTCCATATAAGCAAACTTACATAACTCTGGTTCTTTCGAAGGCATTGGGCACCCACATGTTTAAAATGTCATATGGAATTTTGGAGTTGAGAACGTATGGCCCACTTGCATATCTTCGAACACCTTTTTGGAGTTGTTCATCACAATCCCACACATGGATAACTTTGTACCTTATATAGGAATTGTGAACCACAACCACACACGAGCATAACTTCATACCATTTGTTGGGGTTGTGCACCACAATCCACCACAAGAGTCACCTTGTGCCATTGATAGGAGTTATGCACCACAATCCCAATCATGCATAACTTTGTGGCATTTTGAGGAGTTGTGCTCAACATGCCCGCACGAGTAAAGCTTTGTTCCTATTTTTGGTGTTGCGCACCAAAAGGCCCCTCTTTCATAAGTTTGTACCATTTTAGGAATAGTGCACTATAATCACACACATTCATAGCTTCATACCTTATTAAGGAGTAGTGCACCATTGATCCGTATGTGCATTTTATAACAACAAATTCAGAAGTTATGCACCATTGGCCCCCACGTCCTTACCCTTATAACTATTTTAGAAGTTGTGCGGCAGAATCCCACACGTACGTAACTTGATGACATTTTTACCTCTTGTGCACAACATGCCCACATATTCTTTCATTTGTACCTTGTTTAGGAATTGTGCGCTACAAGCACAACTTTATACCAATTTTAATAATTGTATGCCACAAGCCCACCAATGCGAAACTTCATAGCATTTGAATGGGTCATGCACCCGAAGCCCCCGCATACATAAATTTGTACAATTTTTTTCAATTATGGACCACAACCCGAACGTGAGAAACATTACACTTTAATCAGGAGCTATTGAACAACTTCATAACCTATTTTACCGTTGTGCACCTAAATCCAGCACATCAATAACTTTTGACCTTTTTCAGGAGTTTTGAAGCACAGGCCCAAACATTCATAACTTTGTGTCCTTCAGAGGAATTGTGCACCATAATCCTGCATATGCACAACTTCAAAAATTTTTGAGCAGTTTGGCTCCATATGAGCAAACTTTCATAACTCTGGTTCTTTCGAAGGCATTGGGCACCCACATGTTTAAAATGTCATACGGAATTTTGGAGTTGAGCAACGCAAGGCTCACTTGCATATCTTCGAACACTTTTTTGGAGTTGTTCATCACAATCCCACAGGTGGATAACTTTGTACCTTATATAGGAATTGTGAACCACAACCACACACGAGCATAACTTCATACCATTTGTTGGGTTTGTGCACCACAATCCACCACGAGAGTCACCTTGTGCCATTGATAGGTGTCATGCACCACAATCCCAATCATGCATAACTTTGTGGAATTTTGAGGAGTTACGCTCAACACGCCCATATGAGTAAAGCTTTGTTCCTGATTTTGGAGTTGTGCAGCAAAAGGCCCCTCGTTCATAAGTTTGTTCCATTTAAGGAATTGTGCACTATAATCCCACACTTTCATAACTTTGTACCTTGTTAAGGAGTAGTGCACCATTGGCCCGCACGTGCGTTTTATCGACCAAATTCAGAAGTTATGCACCACTAGCCCCCACATCATTACCTTTACAACTATTTTAGAAGTTCTGCGGCAGAATCCCACTCGTACGGAACTTCATGACAATTTTACATGTTGTGCACCACAAGCCCACACATCCATTCATTTGTACCTTATTGTGGAATTGTGCGCTACAAGCCCCGCATGTGTACAACTTTATACCAATTTTAGGAATTGTGCGCCACAAGTACACCAGTGCATTACTTCATAGCATTTTAAAGGGTCATGCACCCGAAGCCCCCACGTACATAAATTTGTACCATTTTTTTTAATTGTGGACCAGAACCCGAACGTGAGAAACATTGTACCTCAATTAGGAGTTAATGAACATAGGCACACAAATGTGTAACTTCATACCCTATTTTCCAGCTAGGCACCTAAATCCAGCACATGAGTAGCTTCAGACCTTTTTCAGGGGTTTTGGGGCAAAGGCCCAAACATTCATAATTTTATGTCATTTAAAGGAATTTTGCACCATAATCCTGCACGTGTGCTACTTCAAAATTTTTTTGAGCAGTTTTGCACCACAGGAGCAAACTTACATAACTCTGGTTCTTTTGAAGGCATTGGACACCCACATATTTAAAATGTCGTACGGAATTTTGGAGTTGAGCAACGCAAGGCCCACTTACATAACTTCAAACCTTTTTTGGAGTTGTTCATCACAAGCGCACACATGGGTAACTTTGTACCTTATATAGGAACTGTGCACCACAAGCACACACGAGCCTAACTTCATACCATTTGTAGGGGCTGTGCACCACAACCCACCACGAGAGTCACCTTGTGCCATTAATAGGAGTTTTGCACCACAATCTTAATCGTGCATAACTTCGTGGCTTTTTGAGGAGTTGCGCTCAACATGCCCACACGAGTAAAGGTTCCTGATTTTAGAGTAGTACACCAAAAGGCCCCTCATTCATAAGTTTGTACCATTTTAGGAATAGTGCACTATAATCACACACAATCATAACTTTATACCTTGTTAAGGAGTAGTGCACCATTGGGCCTCACTTGCATTTTATCATACAAAATTCAGATGTTATGCACCACTAGCCCCCAGGTCCTTACCTTTATAAGTATTTTAGAAGTTGTGCGGCAGAATCCCACACGTATTTATCTTCAAGACATTTTTACATGGTGCCAACAAATTCATTCATTTGTACCTTATTTAAGAACTGTGCGCTACAAGCCCAACATGCACACAACTTTATACTAATTTTTGGAATTGTGTGCCACAAGTCCACCAGTGCGTAACTTCGTAGCATTTGAAAGGGTCATGCAGCCGAAGCCCCCACGTACATAAATTCGTACCATTTTTTAAATTGTGGGTCCCAACCTGAATGGGAGAAACATTGTACCTTAATCAGGAGTTATTGAACATAGGCCCACACATGTATAACTTCATACCCTATTTTACAGCAGTGCACTTATATCCAGCACATGAGTAACATCGGACCTTTTTCAAGAGTTTTGTGGCATAGGCCCAAACATTAATAACTTTATGTCATTTGAAGGAATTATGCACCATAATCCTACACGTGCCCAACTTTGAAATTTCTTTAGAAGTATTGCACCATAGGAGCAAACTTCAATAACTCTGGTTCTATCAAAGGCATTAGGCACCCACATGTTTAAAATGTCATACGAAATTTTGGAGTTGAGCAACGCAAGGCCCACTTGCATAACTTCGAACCCTTTTCTGGAGTTGTTCATCACAAGCCAACACGTCAGTAACTTTGTACCTTATACAGGAACTGTTCACCACAAGCACACATGAGCCTAACTTCATACCATTTGTAGGAGTTGTGCACCACAATCCACCACGAGAGTCTCCTTGTGCCATTAATAGGAGTCGTGCACCACAATCCCAATCGTACATAACTTTGTGGGATTTTGAGTAGTTGCGATCAACATGCCCACACGAATAAAGCTTTGCTCCTATTTTTGGAGTTGTGCACCAAAAGGCCCCTCGTTCATAAGTTTGTACCATTTTAGGAAGAGTGCACTATAATCACACACATTCATAACTTCGTACCTTGTTAAGGAGTAGTGCACCATTGACCCGCATGTGCATTTTATCATACCAAATTCAGAAGTTATGTACTAGTGGCCCCCACATCCTTACCTTTATAACTATTTTAGAAGTTGTGCGGCAGAATCCCATACTCACGTAACTTCATGACATTTTTACCTGTTGCACACCACATGCCCACACATTCATTCATTTGTACTTTATTTAGGAATTGTGCCCATCCAGCCCCACTTATGCACAACTTTATACCAATTCTAGGAATTGTGTGCCACAAGTCCGCTAGTGCGTAACTTCGTAGCATTTAAACGTGTCATGCACTCGAAGCCCACACCCACGTACATAATAAATTCATACCATTTTTTTCAATTGTGGACCACAAACCGAATGTGAGAAACATTGTACCTTAATCAGGTGTTATTGATCATAGGCCCACATGTGTCTTCATACCCTATTTTACTGTTGTGCACCTAAATCCAACACAAAAGTAACTTCGAACCATTTTCATGGGTTTTACGGCACAGACCCAAACATTCATAGCTTTGTGTAATTTGACGGAATTGTGCACCATAATCCTACACTTGCACAACTTCAAAATTTTTTGACTAGTTTTGTAGCACAGCAGCAAACTTAAATAACTCTGGTTCTTTCGAAGGGATCGGGCACCTAAATGTTTAAAATATCGTATGAAATTTTGGAGTTGAGCAACGGAAGGCCCACTTGCATAACCTCGAGCCCTTTTTTGGAGTTGTTCATCATAAGCCCACACATTGGTAACTTTGTACCTTATACAAGAATTGTGCACCACAAACACACACGAGCCTAACTTCATACCATTTGTAGGGGTTGTTCACCACAATCCCACACGTGTATAACTTTGTGGCATTTTGGGGAGTTATGCTCAAAACGCCCACATGAGTAAAGCTTTGTTTCTGATTTCGGAGTTGTGCATCAAATGGCCCCTCCATAAGTTCGTGCCATTTTAGGAATAATGCACTATAATCCCACACATTCATAACTTCTTACCTTGAAAAGGAGTAGTGCACCATTGGCCTGTACATGCATTTTATCATACCAAATTTAGACGTTAAGCACCAGTGGCCCCCACATCCTTACCTTTATAACTATTTTGGAAGTTGTGCGGCAGAATCCCACATGTCCAATAACTTCATGACATTTTTACCTGTTGCGCACCACATGCCCATAATTCATTCATTTGTACCTTATTTAGGAATTGTGCTCGACAATCCCTACATGTGCACAACTTTATACCAATTTTAGGAATTGTGTACCACAAGTCCACAAGTGCGTAACTTCGTAGCATTTGAACATGTCATGACACCCGAAGCCCCCAAGTACATAAATTCATACCATTTTTTTTCAATTGTGGACCACAACCTGAACGTGAGAAACATTGTACCTTAATCAAGAGTTATTGAACATAGCCCCACACATCTGTAACTTCATACCCTATTTTACAGTTGTGCACCTAAGCCCAGCACATGAGTAACTTCAGAACTTTTTCAGGAGTTTTGCGGCATATGACCAAACATTCATAACATTGTGTCCTTTGAAGGAGTTGTGCACCATAATCCTACACGTGCGCAATGTCGAAATTTTTTGACCTGTTTGCACCACAGTAGCAAACTTCCATAACTCTAGTTCTTTCGAAGCCATTGGGCACCCACATGTTTAAAATGTTGTACGGAATTTTGGAGTTGACGAACGCAAGGCCCACTTTCATAACTTCGAACCCTTTTTTGTAGTTGTTCATCACAAGTCCACACATGGGTAACTTTGTACCTTATATGGGAACTGTGCACCACAAGCACACATGAGCCTAACTTCATACCATTTGTAGGGGTTGGGCACCACAATCCACCACGAGAGTCACCTTGTGCCATTAATAGGAATCGTGCCCCATAATCCTAATCGTTGATTACTTTGTGGCATTTTGTGGAGTTACGCTCAACACGCCCGCACGAGTAAAGCTTTGTTCCTTATTTGAGAGTTATGCACCAAAGGGCCCCTCGTTCATAAGTTTGTACCATTTTAGGAATAGTGCACTATAAACCCACACATTCATAACTTTGTACCTTGTTAAGGAGTAGTGCACCATTGGGCCGCACGTGCATTTTATCATACCAAATTCAAAATTTATGCACCGCTAGCCCCCATGTCCTTACCTTTATAACTTGTTTAGAAGTTATGCGGCAGAATCCCACACATACGTAACTTCATCACATTTTTACCTGTTGCGCAACATATGCCCACAAATTCATTCATTTGTACCTGATTTTTGAATTGTATGCTACAAGCCCCCCATGTACACAATGTTATACCAATTTTAGGAATTGTGTGACACAAGTCCACCAGTTCATAACTTCGTAGTATTTGAAAGGGTCATGCACCCGAAGCCCCCACGTACATAAATTCGTACAATTTTTTTCAATTGTGGACCACAATACGAACATGAGAAGCATTGTTACTTAATAAGGAGTTATTGAGCATAGGCCCACAAATGTGTAACTTCATACCCTATTTTATAGTTGTGCACCTAAATCCAGCACATGAGTAACTTCGGACCTTTTAAAGGGGTTTTGCAACATAGGTCCAAACATTCATAACTTTGTGTCATTTGAAGGAATTGTGCACCATAATCCTGCACGTGTGCAACTTCAAAATTTTTTGAGCAGTTGGGCACACCAGCAGCAAACTTACAAAACTCTGGTTCTTTTGAAGGCATTGGGCATCCACATATTTAAAATGTCGTACGGAATTTTGGAGTTGAGCAATGTAAGGCCCACTTGTATAACTTTGAACCCTTTCTGGAAGTTGTTCATCACAAGCCCATACGTGGGTAACTTTGTAGCTTATAAAGGAACTGTGCACCACAAGCACACACGAGCCTAACATCATACCATTTGTAAGGTTGTGCCCCACAACCCACCACGACAGTTCCCTTGTGCCATTAATAGGAGTCATGCACCACAATCCCAAACATGCATAACTTTGTGGGATTTTGAGGAGTTGCGCTCAATATGCCCACACGAGTAAAGCGTTGTTCTTGTTTTGGGAATTGTGCATCAAAAGGCTCCTCGTTCATAATTCTGTACCATTTTAGGAATAATGCACTATAATCCCACACACTCATAACATTGTACCTTGTTAAGGAGTAGTGCACCATTCGCCGGCACGTGCATTTTATCATACCAAATTCAAAAGTTATGTACCATTGACCCCCACGTCCTTACCTTTATAACTATTTTAGAAGTTGTGCGATAGAATCCCACATGCACGTAACTTCATGACATTTTTACCTATTGTATACCACATGCCCACACATTCATTCATTTGTACCTTATTTAGGAATTGTGCACTATAAGCCCTGTATGTGCACAACTTTATACCAATTTTAGGAATTGGGTGCCCCAAGTCCACTAGTGCGTAACTTCATAGCATTTGAAAGGCTCATGCACTTGAAGCCCCCACGTAAATCAATTCGTACCATTTTTTTCAACTGTGGGCCACAACCCGAACGTGAGAAGCATTGTATGTTAATCAGGAGTTATTGAACATAGGCCCACACTTGTGTAACTTCATACCCTATTTTATAGTTGTGCACCTAAATCTTGCACATGAGTAACTTCGGACCTTTTTTAGGGGTTTTGCGGCATAAGGCCCAAACATTCATAACTTTGTGTCATTTGAAGGAATTGTGCACCATAATCCTGCACATGCGCAACTTCGAAATTTTTTGGTTCCACCACAGAAGCAAACATACATAACTCTGGTTCTTTCAAAGGCATTAGGCACCTAAATGTTTAAAATGTCGTACGGAATTTTGGAGTTGAGCAACACAAGGCCCACTTGCGTAATTTCGAACCCTTTTTGGTAGTTGTTCATCGCAAGCCCACACGTGGGTAACTTTGTAGCTTATACAGGAGCTGTGCACCACAAGCACACGTGAGCCAAACTTCATACCATTTCTAGGGGTTGTGCACCACAATCCACCACAAGAGTCACCTTGTGCCATTAATAGGAATCGTGCCCCCCAATCCCAGTCGTGCATAACTTTGTGGCATTTTGTGGAGTTGCGCTCTACACACCCACACGAGTAAAGCTTTGTTCTTGTTTTTGGAGTTGTGCACCAAAAGGGCCCACGTTCCTAGGTTGCTCCATTGGTCTGCACGTGCATTTTATCATACCAAATTCAAAAGTTATGCACCATTGGCCCCCACATCCTTACCTTTATAACTATTTAAGAAGTTGTGCCGCAGAATCCCACACGTACGTAACTTCATCACATTTTTACCTGTTGCGCACCACTTGCCAACAAATTCATTCATTTGTACCTTATTTTGGAATTGTGCTCTACAAGCCCCGCATGTGCACAACTTTATACGAATTTTCTGAATTATGCACCACAGGTCCACCAGTGCATAACTTCGTAGCATTTGAACGTGTCATGAACCCGAAGTTCGTACTTACATAAATTCGTACCATTGTACCTTAATCAAGAGTAATTGAACATAGGCCCACACATGTGTAACTTCACATGCTATTTTATAGTTCTGCACTTAAATCCAGCACATCAGTAACTCCGGACCTTTTTCTGGAGTTTTGTGGCACAAGCCCAAATATTCATAACTTGTGTCATTTGAAGGAAGTGTGCACCATAATCCTACACTTGCGCAACTTTGAAATTTTTTGAGCAGTTTTACACCACAGGAGCAAACTTAGATAACTCTGGTTCTTTTGAAGGCATTGGGCACCCACATGTTGAAAATGTCGTACGAAATTTTGGAGTTGAGCTATGCAAGGCCCACTTGCATAACTTCGAAGCCATTTTTAAAGTTGTTCATCATAAGCCCACACGTGGGTAAGTTTGTACCTTATATTAGAACTGTGTGCCACAAGCGCACACAAGCCTAACTTCATACCACTGGTAGGGGTTGTGTTCCACAATCCACCACAAGAGTCACCTTGTCCCATTAATAGGAGTTGTGCACCACAATCCCAATCGTGCATGACTTTGTGAAATTTTGACGAGTTGCGCTCAACAAGCCCACACGAGTAAAGCTTTGTTCCTGTTTTTAGAGTATTCCACCAAAAGGACCCTCATTCATAAGTTTATACCATTTTAGGAATGGTGCACTATAATCCCATACATTCATAGCTTCGTTCCATGTTAACGATTAGTGCACCATTGGTCCTCAAGTGCATTTTATCATATCAAATTCAGAAGTAATGTACCACATGCCCATAAATTCATTCATTTGTACCTTATTTAGGAATTGTGTACTACAAACCCCGCATGTGCACAACTTTATACCAATTTTAGGAATTGTGGGCCACAAGTCCACCAGTGCATAACTTCGTAGCATTTGAACGTGTCATGCACCCTCAGCCCCCACCTACATAAATTCATACCATTTGTAGGGGTTGTGCACCACAATCTAGCACGAGAGTCACCTTGTCCCATTAATAGGAATTGTGCCCCATAATCCCAATCGTGCATAACTTTGTGGCATTTAGAGGAGTTGTGCTCAACATGCCCACACGAGTAAAGCTTTGTTCCTGATTTTGTAGTTGTGCATCAAAAGGCCCTTCGTTCATATGTTTGTTCCATTTTAGGAACAGTGTACTATAATCCCACACATTCATAACTTCGTACCTTGTTAAGGAGTAGTGCACCATTGGCCCGCACGTGAATTTTATCATACCAAATTCAGAAGTTATGCACCACTGGCCCCCACGTCCTTAGCTTTATAACTATTTTAGAAGTTGTGCAGGAGAATCCCACACGTATGTAACTTCATGACATTTTTACTTGTTGCGCACCACATGCCCACATATTCATTCATTTGTACCTTATTAAGGTATTGTGTGGTACAAGCCCTGCATGTGCACAACTACATACCAATTTTAGTAATTGTGCGCCACAAATCCACCAGTGCGTAACTTCGTAGCATTTGAACGTGTTAGGCACCCAAAGCCCCCATGCACATAAATTCGCACCATTTTTTTCAATTGTGGAGCACAACACGAACGTGAGGAACATTGACCTTAATCAGAAGTTACCGAACATAGGCCCACACATGGGTAGCTTCATACCCTAATTTACAACTGTGCATCTAAATCTAGTACATGAATAACTTCAGACCTTCTTCAGGGGTATTGTGGCATAGGCCCAAACATTCATAACTTCGTGTAATTTGAAGGAATTATGCACCATAATCCTACACGTGCGCAACTTCGAAATTTTTGAGTAGTTTTGCACCATATTAGCAAACTTACATAACTCTGGTTTCTTCGAAGGGATTGGGCATCCACATGTTTAAAATGTCGTACGGAATTTTGGAGTTGAGGAATGGAAGGCCCACTTGCATAACCTCAAGCCCTTTTTGGAGTTGTTCATCACAAGCCCACACGTTGGTAACTTTGTACCATATACAAGAATTGTGCACCACAAGCGCACACAAGCCGAAGTTCATACCATTTGTAGGGGTTGTCCACAACAATCCCGCATGAGAGTCACCTTGTGCCATTGATAGGAGTCGTGCACCGCAATCCCAATCGTGTAAAACTTTGTGGCATTTTGGGGAGTTGTGCTCAACTCGCCCACACGAGTAAAGCTTTGTTCCTGATTTCGGAGTTGTGCATCAAATGGCCACTCGTTTAAAAGTTTGTACCATTTTAGGAATAGTACACTATAATCCCAAACATTCATAACTTCATACATTGTTGAGGAGTAGTGCACCATTGGCCCGTACATGCATTTTATCATACCAAATTCAGAAGTTATTCACCAGTGGTCCCCACATCCTTACCTTTATAACTATTTTAGAAGTTGTGTGGCAGAAACCCATACGTACGTAACCTCATGACATTTTTACCTAATGCGCACCACATGCCCACAAATTCAATCATTTGTACTTTATTTAGGAATTGTGCACCACATGTCCACAGGTGCGTAACTTCGTAGCATTTAAACGTGTCATGACACCCGAAGCCCCCACGTACATAAATTTGTACCATTTTTATCAATTGTGGACCACAACCCGAATGTGAGAAACATTGTACTTTAATCAGGAGCTACTGAACATAGGCCCACACATGTGTAACTTCATAACCTATTTTACCGTCGTGCACCTAAATCCAGCACATCAATAACTTCTGACCTTTTTCAGGAGTTTTGCAGCATAGGCTCGAACATTCATAACTTTGTGTCCTTCAAAGGAATTTTGCACCATAATCTTGCACGTGAGCAACTTCAAATTTTTTGAGCAGTTTGGCTCCATATAAGCAAACTTACATAACTCTGGTTCTTTCGAAGGCATTGGGCACCCACATGTTTAAAATGTCATATGGAATTTTGGAGTTGAGAACGTATGGCCCACTTGCATATCTTCGAACACCTTTTTGGAGTTGTTCATCACAATCCCACACATGGATAACTTTGTACCTTATATAGGAATTGTGAACCACAACCACACACGAGCATAACTTCATACCATTTGTTGGGGTTGTGCACCACAATCCACCACAAGAGTCACCTTGTGCCATTGATAGGAGTTATGCACCACAATCCCAATCATGCATAACTTTGTGGCATTTTGAGGAGTTGTGCTCAACATGCCCGCACGAGTAAAGCTTTGTTCCTATTTTTGGTGTTGCGCACCAAAAGGCCCCTCTTTCATAAGTTTGTACCATTTTAGGAATAGTGCACTATAATCACACACATTCATAACTTTATACCTTATTAAGGAGTAGTGCACCATTGACCCGTACATGCATTTTATCGTAGCAAATTCAGAAGTTATGCACCATTGGCCCCCACGTCCTTACCTTTATAACTATTTTAGAAGTTGTGCGACAGAATCCCACACGTATGTAAGTTGATGTCATTTTTACCTGTTGTGCACAACATGCCCACACATTCATTCATTTGTACCTTATTTAGGAATTGTGCGCTACAAGCACAACTTTATACCAATTTTAATACTTGTGTGCCATAAGTCCACCAATGGAAACTTCATAGCATTTGAATGGGTCATGCACCCGAAGCCCCCACATACATAAATTCGTACGATTTTTTTCAATTATGGACCACAACCCGAACATGAGAAACATTGTACTTAATTAGGAGCAATTGAACAACTTCATAACCTATTTTACCGTTGTGCACCAAAATCCAGCACATCAATAACTTCTGACCTTTTTCAGGAGTTTTGCAGCACAAGCCCAAACATTCACAACTTTGTGTCCTTCAAAGGAATTGTGCACCATAATCCTGCACGTGCGCAACTTCAAACTTTTTTGAGCAGTTTGGCTCCATATGAGCAAACTTACATAACACTGGTTCTTTCGAAGGTATTGGGCACCCACATGTTTAAAATGTCATATGGAATTTTGGAGTTGAGCAACGCAAGGCCCACTTACATATCTTCGAACACTTTTTTAGAGTTGTTCATCACAATCCCACACGTGGATAACTTTGTACCTTATACAGGAATTGTGAACCACAACCACACACGAGCATAACTTCATACCATTTGTAAGGGTTGTGCACCACAATCCACCACAAGAGTCACCTTGTCCCATTGATAGGAGTTGTGCACCACAATCCCAATCGTGCATAAATTTGTGGCATTTTGAGGAGTTACGCTCAACATGCCCACACGAGTAAAGCTTAGTTCCTGATTTTGGAGTTGTGCAGCAAAAGGCCCCTCGTTCATAAGTTTGTTCTATTTTAGGAATTGTGTACTATAATCCCACACTTTCATAACTTCGTACCTTGTTAAGGAGTAGTGCACCATTGGCCCGCATGCGCATTTTATCATACCAAATTCTGAAGTTATGCACCACTAGTCCCCACATCCTTACCTTTATAACTATTTTAGAAGTTCTGTGGTAGAATCCCACATGTAAAGAACTTCATGACATTTTTATCTGTTGTGCCCCACATGCCCACACATTCATTCATTTGTACCTTATTTAGGAATTATGCGCTACAAAGCTCCGCATGTGCACAACTTTATACCAATTTTAGGAATTGTGCGCCATAAGTCTACCTATTTCTAACTTTGTAGCATTTGAAAGGGTCATGCACTCGAATCCCCCACGTACATAAATTTGTACCATCTTTAGGAATTGTGGACCACAACCCAAACATGAGAAACATTGTACCTTATTAGGAGTTATTGAACATAGGCACACACATGTGTAACTTCATACCCTACTTTCCAGTTTGGCACCTAAATCCAGCACATAAGCAACTTCGGACCTTTTTCAGGGGTTTTGTGGCAAAGGCCCAAACATTCATAACTTTATGTCATTTGAAGGAGTTGTGCACCATAATCCCGCATGTGCGCAACTTCAAAATTTTTTGAGCAGTTTTGCACCACAGGAGCAAACTTACATAACTCTAGTTCTTTCGAAGGCATTGGGCACCCACATGTTTAAAATGTCGTACGGAATTTTGGAGTTGAGCAACGCAAGGCCCACTTGCATAACTTTAAACCCTTTTCGGAGTTGTTCATCACAAGCCCACACGTGGGTAACTTTGTGCCTTATACAGGAACTGTGCACCACAAGCACACACGAGCCTAACTTCATACCATTTATTGGGGCTGTGCACCACAATCCACCATGAGAGTCACCTGGTGCCATTAATAGGAGTCGTGCACCACAAACCTAATCGTGCATAACTTTGTGGCATTTTCAGGAGTTGTGCTCAACATGCCCACACGAGTAAAGCTTTGTTACTGATTTTAGACTAGTGCACCAAAAGGCCCCGTTCATAAGTTTGTACCATTTTAGGAATAGTGCACTATAATCACACACATTCATAACTTCATACCTTGTTAAGGAGTAGTGCCCCATTGGCCCTCACGTGCATTTTATCATACAAAATTCAGAAGTTATGCACCACTGGCCCCCACGTCCTTACCTTTATAGGTATTTTAGAAGTTGTGCGATAGAATCCCACACGTATGTAACTTCAGGACATTTTTACCTGTTGTGCACCACATGCCAACAAATTCATTCATCTGTACCTTATTTAAGAATTGTGAGCTACAAGCCCCGCATGCGCACAACTTTATACCAATTTTAGGAATTGTGCGCCACAAGTCCACCTGTGCATAACTTTGTAGCATTTGAAAGTGTCATGCACCCGAAGCCCCCACGTACATAAATTTGTACTATACCCGAACGTGAGAAACGTTGTACCTTAATCAGGAGTTATTAAACATAGGCCGACACATGTATAACTTTGTACCCTATTTTACAGTTGTGTACCTAAATCTAGCACATGAGTAACATCGGACCTTTTTCAGGAGTTTTGCGGCACAGGCCCAAACATTCATAACTTTGTGTCATTTGAAGGAATTGTGCACCATAATCCTGCACGTGCGCAACTTCAAATTTTTTTTAGCAGTTTTGCACCAGAACAGCAAACTTACATAACTCTAGTTCTTTTGAAGGCATTGGGCACCAACATATTCAAAATGTCATATGAAATTTGGAATTGAGCAATGCAAGGCCCACTTACATAACTTCGAACCCTTTTTTGGAGCAGTTCATCACAAGCCCACACGTGGGTAAATTTGTAGGATACAGAAACCGTGCACAACAAGCACACACAAGCCTAACTTCATACCATTTGTAGGGGTCCATCACGAGAGTCACCTTATGCCATTAATAAGAATCGTTCATAACAATCCCAATCATGCATAACTTTGTGGCATTTTCAAGAGTTGTGCTCAACACACCCACACGAGTAAAGCTTTGTTCCTTTTTTTATGTTGTGCACGAAAAGGCCCCTCATTCATAAGTTTGTACCATTTTAGAAAGAGTGCACTATAATCCCACACATTCATAACTTCGTACCTTGTTAAGGAGTAGGGCACCATTGGCCCATACGTGCATTTTATCATACCAAATTCAGAAGTTATGCACCATTGGCCCCCACGTCCTTACCTTTATAACTATTTTAGAAGTTGTGCAGTAGAATCCCACACGTACATAACTTCATGACATTTTTACCTATTGTACACCACATGCCTACACATTCATTCATTTGTACCTTATTTTGGAATTGTGCGCCACAAGCCCCGCATGTGCATAACATTATACAAATTCTAGGAATTGTACGCCCACAAGTCCACCAGTGTGTAACTTCGTAGCATTTGAAAGTGTCATGCACTCGAAGCCCCCAAGTACATAAATTCGTACCATTTTTTCAATTGTGGACCATAAATCTGAACGTGAGAAACATTGTACCTTAATCAGGAGTTATTGAACATAGGCCCACCCTTGTGTAACTTCGTACTCTATTTTATATTTGTGCACGTAAATCCAACACATGAGTAACTTTGGACCTTTTTCAGGGGTTTTGCGGCACAGGCCCAAACATTCGTAACTTTGTGTCATTTGAAGGAATTGTGCACCAAAATCTTGCACGTGCACAACTTCAAAATTTTTTGAGCAGTTTTGCACCGTGGGAGCAAACTTACATAACTCTTGGTTCTTTTGAAAGCATTATGAGCTATTTTAAAAAATTGTTAAATGAGGATCATGTAGGGAATGTCGGTTTAGGAATCGGCAAAGTAGAGGAAAGTAGAGATCATAGATATCTTCGTAGGATTAGTGTGACGGAAGTTAAAGAGGCTTTGAAGAGAATGAAGATAGGAAA
>JAOXJP010230155.1:0-10836 GCA_025762735.1 Platanus orientalis
GGAAGAAGAGGAAAAGAATATGACAGAAAGAATGAGAAGAGAGTAGTATAGAAAGAAATATAAAGTTAGAAAGACATTAAAAGATACACTAAAAGATAAAGAAAAAAAATGGAGACTTACCTTGAAGGAGATAAGGGAGCTTGTGGCTACACTTATGGAAGTAGAAGAGAGAGGGGCGCCATGAGTGGCATCAACCCTTAGAGAAAGAGAACATAGCTACAACCACACCTTGAGAACACTCAAATCTTCAAAACAATTTTTTAATCTTCACTATCAAATTATAAGGGTGGGGTTGCCTTTAAATAGGCTTACAACCTTAAGTAATTGGAAACTTGCCAAAATTAGAAACTTGCTAAAATCCTAGACTTGCTAGCCAAGTTTTCTAAAAACATAAAACTTTCTAAGAACTTATTTTCCTAAAAATTAAAACTCAAGATTTCCTAAAAAACACTATTCCCTTTTTTAGTGACCACCCCCTTGTAATTTGGTCATAACTTTCCCAAATCATCTCGGATTTGTGCAATCTTGGTCTCATTAGAAAGGTAACTGAATAACGTATCTAATTATACCAAAATCAAGCCAAAAAGTCAAGTTTTGGCCATAGAAAAATTGGGTCCAAAGTGAAAAGCAGGATAACTAAACCTCCCCAAAAAAAAAAGTAAACTAACAATGGCACTATAGGCCTTATTACAAAATTAACCCCCCCTAAATAATTCTAATAAACCCCACACAACATGTACATCTAAGCTCTGTCCTCTTATGTGGGGGTACATACATAAGTCTTGTTTGATTGTTCACATCATTCTCCCAGGGTGGGGAGAAATTCGACCTCGAATTTGAAATCAACCACCATCCTTCATAGGTTGGTAATATGTCAGGAGTCTGCAACAAAGGTGGTAGATGTGGTGGAGGTCTTAAAATTGATGACTCGCATGTACCTTTTGGATTAGATGACTGCTTGGACATGGATCTTGATCTAGTCCACTTCCGGACTTTTGCTTTAATTGGAATCTTCTCGGGTTTTAGCAAAGGCTGGCTTTTAGTGATGATTTGCAACATGGTAGGAGGAGGAGGTCCAAGTATAGAGTCTTCGCAAGAATTCATTCACCTTGATTTTTTCTTTTTTTCGGCTTTTGACTTTTTCTGCTGATTATGAACTGGCACAACAATCTCAGGAGTCATCATAGAGTCAGGAGCTAGTGTAGTAATGAAGATGGGCTGAATCTCACTCTGAACTAGACCTAAAACATCATCAGGTGGCTGGTCACAAACTTGGACAGCAATGGAACATGCACTCTCGATCATGACTGGCTCACCAATCAACTCATCACAAGGCTGATCATCATCTATACCATCATCACTAAGAAGAGAACATGCGGGCATGTCTTTCTCCTTCAATTCTTGATCTTGCTTCTCTCGAACTTCATTCTTAGCGTACTTCTCTTGAAGCTTGATCAAGTCATTTTTAATTTCCTCAATAAAACGATAAAAATCTCTCTTTTGGTCATCTATCATATGCTTCATATTCTTGAGGGAAAACTCTTTTAACTGTGCGAATAGATTACGATATTGTTGCCTAAGAGTCCAAAGCACATTCCTATCATATTTGTATCCATGCCTTGCCATCCACTCTAACTCTTCGATATCCGTCAATACATATTTCATTTCTTTCTTGACATCTGCTTCAGAACAAGAATTCAACCACAAATTAAACTCTTCTAGCTCATCCATACTCTCAAAATCCAATTTGATGTAACATAACAACCAAGGAGAGAAGTTGCTTTCTACGTAAATTTTAGAAAAAAAGAAACAAGAAAGAAAAGCAATAGAGAAAAGGAAAGAAAAGCTTAAGGATGTAAGAGATTGGATAAACTCAATTTATGGAATGCCCTAAAATTATTTAGAAGCCTTGGAATAGGCCCTAAATTAATTTAGGGTGTTTTGAAAGAACGCTAAAATAAAAAACATTCAAACACTATGAATTTTGGAATTAAAGGCTTTTGTTAAAAAAGGATCCCAATTAATAGGAATTAATTGAAAACCTGACTCTTATACCAAAACTGATGCAGGACAAGGGAGAAGATACCAAAAATTGATGTAGAATAATTTTCAAAACTTCAAATAATTTAAATTAAGGATACAAAAGCAAAGAAATCAAAAATAGAATTTAGAAACAAACAAGTAGCCACAAAATTTAAGAATTAGGAAATAAAATCATAGAAAGGAGATAAAGAGGATGTAGAAACAAAAAAAAAAAGGAGAAAAAAAAGGAAAAAGACCCAAAAAGGGTATTTTTGTAATTTTGGATAAAAAATCCGAAAAATTACCATAATACTAATCTAACACGTCAAAAAATTCTGAAAATTTTATGGTTGTTTCTGACGTGTGACAAGGTTCTACAGTTAAAATTTCCTAAAATTCCTATAAGATTTGATGGATCAAATCAAAGAATTTCAAAAAAAGTGAAAGTGCTTTAATTGAGGTTTCAAGAGAAAGAAGAATATGATAGAAAGAATGAGAAGAGAGTAGTATAGAAAGAAAGATAAAACTAGGAAGACACTATAAGATAAAGAAAAAGAATGGAATTTTACCTTCAAAGAGAAAAGGGAGCTTGTGGCTACACCTATGGAAGAAGAAGAGAGAGGGGCGCCATGACTAGCATCAACCCTTAGAGAAAGAGAACATAGCTACAGTCACACCTTGAGAACACACAAATCTTCAAAACAATTTTTTATTCTTTACTATCAAATTATGGGGGAGGGGTTGCCTTTAAATAGACTTACAACCTTAAGTAATTGGAAACTTGTCAAAATTAGAAACTTCCTAAAATCCTAAACTTGCCTAGCCAAGTTTTCTAAAAACTTAAAACTTTCTAAAAATTTATTTTCTTAAAAATTAAAACTCAAGATTTCCTAAAAAACACTATTCCCGTTTTTAATGACCACCCCTTCGTAATTTGGTTATAACTTTCCCAAAACACCTTGGATTTGTGCAATCTTGATCCCATAAGAAAGGTAATTGAATAAAATATCTAATTACACCAAAATCAAGCCCAAAAGTCAAGTTTTGGCCATTGAAAAATTGGGTCCAAAGTGAAAAACGGGATAACAACTAAAAACCAAAAAATAATTAAACTAACCATGGCACTAATGGCCTTATTACAAAATTAACCCCCCCTAAATAATTCAAATCAACCCCACATAACATGTACATCTAAACCGTGCCCTCTTATGTGGGGGTACATACATAAGCATGATTGTCCGCATTAGAAGCCTTGCTTGATTGTCTGCATCAAAAGCCCAATCAAACAAAAGCATGTTCACAAATACAATGAGACCATCCGGCAAAGAGAACTTGTCTTCAGAAATTCTTTTGATCCTCTCTTTCCAAATGAACCCAATAAATAGTCCCAAACAAATAAGATCATTTACAAATATGACCAAATGATTTTCCAAACACCTTCCAAATCTCTTAACCACCATCTAGAGACAAGATCTCCAATAGAATATGGAAATGACCATTAAGGGTGAAAATTTTATGGATTTAATAGAATCAACTAGCAGGAAAAAAAGGTGCTGCCCAAAAAACAACAATAAGAAGTATAATTCATGATTTGAAAGAAAAAAGAAAAGGAAATCAATCATAATCTCAAAATTAGTCATGTCTTCATGAAAACCCTTAGGAAACAACAAAATAGTTTGGCAGATTAAAAGAATGACTTCACACTTAGGGTCTGTTATAACATATATTTAAATAACATTCATTATAAAAAAGAAAATTATTTCATTTAACAAAAAATAAAATAAAATAAATATTTCTTTTTTAATTTTGAAAAATCAGGTATTTAACATCAAAATGTGAATTCAATCCATTATAAATGCATGAATAGTTGTTTTCCCTACATGTAATCGGTAGATCTAGCATCTGCTCACGCGGACCTACCATTTTCTTCCTAAAACAAGCACGGAAGTCGAATTTAAAAGCTTAAAATCATACCTCCCAATTCTTCTTGTTTATGCGAGAAAACAGTAGATCAGCAAATAAGAAAGAATATTAAATTTAAAAGCTTAAAATCATACCTCCCAAATTGATGTCAGATGCATGAAAACACATGTAGGTTGAAGAGATATTAAAGGATTACACAAAATAATCAAGGGGAATAACTCGGATTCCTATTCATCAATCACCTCCCTCAATTTTAATGTGGGAGAGTAGTTTTAGATCTTCTAGTCCACACAACCATAGCAGTGGAATCCATAAAGTACTTAAGTAAAATTCAGACTTACATGCAAAACTTCCCCAAACCCAAGTGATGCAGTCCGAGTCAAAGAACAGCAGTACGAGTCAAAGAACAACCCAAAAATCAATACCACCTACTAACTAGATGTCAATCCACATAGTAAGAGGCTCTCAGGCATTTAACCAAACACCTAGAATGCTGTAAAATCCCTAGGCACCAAGAATGAACTCAATGTTAGAGAAAATTATGCAGTAGCTCTTAGTCATTTTTGTAGACTCTACTGCAATGAGTGCACATCAATCCAAACCTAGCAAACATTAAAGGACCAATCTATCACCTACTTGAACCTTTTTATAAATACCTTGTCTACTGAATTAATTCTTCTACCTGTAGGGTCATTTCCAGCAGCAAATAACCAAGAGAAATACTTGTCACATATGTTTAATCTTCCCAAGAACTGATATGGGATTTCCAGGATATCAGAACTTGATTATAATTCAAAAGAACTAAGAACCCATGAGGAGAATGCTGGCCACTGGTATAAAGCTACTATAATCTGAAAGTATTCAATCCCAAAGATTCAAAACAGGTTTTCCACAGTATTTGAGTGATAACAAGAGTGTGGGTGGAGAATAATGTCTAAAACTCTCTACTAAGGTTGCTGGAAAATTCTGGTGGCACATATAGAGTTGTCTAGTATGTGGTTTCAAGTAAATCTGGTGATTTAATGGTGACCGATTGATGTAAGAAGGTGTGGGAATATGTTTGATGACTGAAAATTGCAAAGAGAATAAATTAAGGGTGTACTACTGATGCAGGAAAGATTATAGGCAGAAGAAGATGAAGATGGAGGTGGCTTGATGTTTATGGGAAAGGTAGTGGGTTTGTGGGCTACAATCTTCAAAAAATTTATTCAAAATAGAGGTGTTTGACCAAGGAGAAACCCCTCTTATTTAAAGCCTACAGTTGCAGGGTTTTCCTTCCTTGGAATACAATAAAAAAAATAAAACAAAACTAAGACAAGAAATAGCTAATTTGGTCCCCCCACATGGAGTGGTCGACCAGCTCACAATTTGGGTCTTATTATGCAATTCCAATTAGGCCCCATATAAAAAACTCAAATTCCTATTATATCCCATAAAGGCGACTTTGGCAAGTATTCCAATCCACTACCTTTCCCTCTATGAATTGCCAGTCTCAGTGTGCCATAAAATGGAGAGGATTCAGCGGGACTTTCTTTGGAGAGGGGGTAGTGAGATGAATCCTGGGATGCACCTAGTGGCTTGGGATAGAGTTTGCATCCCTAAAGGAAAATGTGGGGTAGGGATAAGGAGATTACTACCTAAAAATCAGGCATTGTTGTGCAAGTGGTTATGGCGGTTTGATCTGGAAGAGGATTACCTGTGGAGGAAGGTGGTATCAGCCAAATATGGGGTTAGAGATGGTTGGAACTTGTCGGTCTCTCGTGGTGCGTATAGGTGTAGCCCTTGGCGTGCAATTTTGAAACACCTTGCAAAATTTTTGTCAGGTATTGGCTATGAAGCGGGGAATGGGAGGAAAATCAAGTTCTGGTTAGACGCCTGGTGTGGAGGCAGACTGCTAGCCTCGGAGTTTCCAGACATGTTTGCCATTGCTGAGGACCCAAATGCTGTAGTCTCGAGGTATTTCTTTGTGGATGGTCAAGGAGTGGTTTGGCATCCCATCTTTAGGAGAGATGTGTTTGACAAGGAGATCCCGAGGATGGCTCAGTTCCTCGCTCGTCTACGGGATAGCCAGGTGCATCTGGGGGAGGAGGATCGGCGTGTTTGGATGGGAGACCCAAGTGGAAAGTTCTCAGTTAAAGCTTGTTACGCCCACCTAGCAAATGTCGAGGAGGTCCAAGGGCCATGGGGTCTTGTTTGGTATAATGCAATTCCCTTAAAGGTCCAATTTTTCTTGTGGACAGTAGTCTTAGATAAGGTTTCGACTATGGATATGCTAAGGAGGAAGGGTCTTTTCTAGACCAGTGTCTGCTTGTTGTGCTACCAGGATGCGGAATCGAGTGACCATCTATTTCTTCATTGCCCTTTTTCATGGGAAGTTTGTTGTGGTAGTGCTAAGGACTTCGGGGTTAGTTTCATTACCATTTGGGATTGGGCCAATGTAATGGGGATGATGGAGTGTTTTTTCTCCTTTTTTTTTTTTTTGGGATCTCTCATCCCTCTTTGTTTTTTTCTCTATTTCTTTTAATAAAATTTTCTTTTTCCAAAAAAAAAAAAAAAATCCAGAGATAAATAGATCAACTAAAGTATGATCTCAAGAAAATAATGGAATGGAAGGAATCGGAGGAGAAATCTACAAAGATGGGTAAAATCAAGAATGCCCTTGACAACAAATTAAAAGATGAGATTTTGTGGGCTAAAAAGTCTTGAATTGAATGGCTAAAAAGTGGTGACCGTAACACAATTTTTTCATCTTACAACCATTGGCTGGAATAAGAAGAATAAAATTCATGCAGTTAAAAACATAAGAGGGGTGTGGGTAAGGGACAGAGAAGGCATGGATTCGATGTTTAAGGACTACTTCACGCAATTATTTAGCTCTTCTCATCCTAATACCAGTGATATGCACAAGGTTGTAGATAACATTACAACAGTGTTAATGGTAAAGGACCAACAAATGCTAGACAGGCCATTCATAATCAAGGAGGTGGAAGAAGCAGTTTTTGGTATGGGTCCACTCAATGCTCCAGGACCGAACGAATTTCCTGCTGGGTTCTACCAAAAATAATAGAGCATTATAGGTCCGAGTGTATTAAGATATATATTGGAGATGCTGGAGGGGAAAAGAGAAATAAAAGAAATTAATCATACTTTCCTGGTCCTTGTTCCCAAACAAAACAACCCTAAAAACCCGAGCAACTTTCGGCCAATAAGTCTTTGCAAAGTGTTATATAAAATAGTGACCAAGGTTTTAACTAACAGACTCAAGCAAGTACTACCAAAGCTGATTTCCCACCATCAAACCGCCTTTCTTCCAGGGAGATTAATTTCTGGTAATATTCTTATTTCCCATGAGATCCTACAGCATATGAAGACTCATAAATCAAATGCACAATTAATGGCAATTAAGATGGATCTTAGCAAAGCCTATGATAGGGTTGAATGACAATATCTGATGTCAGTTATGGGTAAGATGGGTTTTGGGTAGGAATGGCAGCAGATGGTATATCAATGTATTGCTATGACATCTTTTCAGATGTTAATCAATGGTAGTCCAGGAAAAAGATTTAGTGCTCAGAGGGGTCTAAGGAAGGGAGATCCACTATCTCCATATATATTTTTATTATGTGCAGATGGGCTATCAGCTAACCTCAACCAATTAGAAGTTGCAAATCGTATGCAAGGGATTAAACCGCACAAATGTAGCCCTTCAATATCCCATCTCTTATTCGTAGATGGTTGTTATATTTTTTGCAGAGCTAACAATTTCAATGCACAGGCTATAAATGGCATCAGGACAGTTCGCTAACTTCGACAAGTTGGAGGTGGTGTTTTGCCGCAATACTCCCCGAGATATGAGAGAGGATTTGGCCAGGCTGCTTGGAACAAGTGAGGCTAGTCAACCTTCTAAATACTTGGGTTTACCATCGAGTATTGGGAAGAAAAAAATAGACCTGTTCTCGTACATAGAAGAGAAAGCGAAAAGTAAAATCTAGAGTTGGAAAGGCCAATTCCTAAATTAGGCAGGCAAGGAAATTCTTTTTAAAGCTGTCATTAATTCTTTGCCCACGTATGCAATGTCTTGCTTTTTAATCCCCAAAAGAATATGCCAATTAATTGACAAGTACCAAAGAAGCTTTTGGTAGGGCCAACAATAGGAACAAAAAATCAGTTGGGTTCAGTGGAAGGAACTAAGATGTCCCAAAGCATTGGGGGGAATGGGATTCAGGGATCTTCACATGGCTAACTTGGCCCTGCTAGCAAAACAGGGCTGGAGGCTTATTTCCAAGCCGAAATCTTTATGGGCCTAGTTAATGAAATCAATTTACTTACCTAGAATTGACTTTCTAAGAATTCAAAAACCACGACTTGGCTCATGGGGATGGAATAATCTTATGAAGGGGAGGAAAATCATCTTGAAAGGTTATCTATGGGTCGTTAAGGACGGCAGGGAGATTAACCTCTGGACCGATCCATGGCTAATGGATATGCCCAGTAGGAAGCTGTCATCTACACCTGTAGAGGAATTAAAGAATCTGAACGTTCATGACATCATAGACCCATCTACAAACTCATGGAATGTGACGGAGATTGAAGCCCACTTGGAGCTCAATGAAAAAAAGCTATCCTTAGAACGCCAATCAATACACTTTTGCAATCGGATCAAGTGGCTCGGCCTCTTGATTCAAAAGAACATCTAACTGTAAAATATGCATATGCATTAATTGCAGCAGAGCTTCACAACAGTTTAGGAAGCTCAATAGAGAGGGTGTGGAGGTTAATATGGTCCTTAGAAGTGCCTCGAAAAATGCAATGCTTCTTGTGGAGGGCATGCCATGAATCCCTTGTTGTGTGCAAAGGCTTAAATAAAAGAATCTCTCGAATCCAGTCTGATTGCCCCATATGCTTAGCACAGGAGGAATCAGTTATTCACTGTCTTGTGTTGTGCCCTACAGCAGTGATGATTTGGTGCTATCTAGCTCCTCAACTGGAAGGAAAGAATCCAAATCAGCAAAGCTATAAGGAATGGCTTAATTTCTGGTTTTCTTTTAAATGGGGATCTAAGAAGGAAGGATGTATGACAGTTAAAAATATTACTATTATCTGCTGGATTATTTGATTAAATAGAAATGATATGCTGTTTAAAAGGATGACCCTTAATCTTAGGGGGGACGGAGATGTGAGCTGGAACAAAAGTCTTTTTGTACCCAGAATGGGTTTTTTGTCTCCAAGGAGCAGCAGCACAATTGGATCTATATTAATGTTGATGCAGCCATCCCTTTGAACACCACTCATTCGGCAGTTGGAGCGGTAGCTGTAAGCAGGCAAGGGCAGTGGTGTGGAGCATCCTTCATGAGAAGTCAGTGGAATCCCCCTTTTGAATTTGAAATGGAGGCTATCTTGATGGGTCTTCGATTGGCATCCCGGATTACAGCTTCCTATGTGCTCATTTTGTCGGATTCTAAGATTGCGGTTAATACTTTGAATGGGGATTTTGTCAGCTGCCCGTGGACTGTTCATAATGTCTTTTTAGATTGTATGTCTATGATGAAAAACTTTGTTGAGGTGTGTATTCAGCATGTATCTAGAAACTTTAATGGCCAAGCCCATAGGATGGCTCAAAGAGGGCCGGGAGACCCAATGAATGATGTAGATTGCCCCCGTTGGTTTTTGGTGGGGGATTCTTCTGGTTCTGTGGAATGATATTTTCCTTTACCCAAAAACAAACAAAAAAAACAGCTATAAGGATGAAATTGGGTATCACAGCTGGAAATTCTGTTCAAAACATGTGGAAATGATCCCCTTTTGAAACAGCTGGAAAATAGAATAATAAGAGGAATCAAATCAGACTATTTTACATTAAAACACGGGACTATGAGCTGAAATTTTTCCACACGTGTGTGAACAAGTAACAGTTGGCCATGGTAGATTTAACACCCAAAAAAATTCAGATCTAAAGGCTCACAGTTGGGATAACAGATCTAAGAGTGTAGGTGGCTGATTTCAGCAAACACTCATCAGAATAATGAGGAAAATTGAATACGAAACTTAAGGATGCAATATGGGATCAATGGGTTGAAAATCCAGCAACTTATTCAGCCATTTCACATCCACAACCCATCAAACAGCATAGAAGAAGAGGGATCAAGAGATACTTACATGGGATCGTAGAGAAAATGATGTCCTTGGCCACTCACCAAGCTTGCACTGATCTTGGGAGAGCCCAAGATCTCCAATCTCTGGAATAAATGTAGTAACAGCCGCCACTCTCAAAAGTTCTATCAATTCTTCATTGAAAATTTGCCCCTATGAGTATTTCACATATATATCCAAAATCAAAAACTCCAATACCCATCATGTCACACCCATCTAAAATAAAACGTAACCATGTAACACCAAAACAAACAATATAAAAAGAGACAAAATAAAACATAAACATAATCCAAACATTTTTAGCTATGCAACCTTTTCAATATATCTTCAAGTGGGTCCTACATGGGCTGATGTGTGAGCCCCACACAGCTCTAAGCCACTCGAACCACAAAAATTGAGGCTCATTCCTCCCCCATCACTGGTATACTCAATGAGGTACTCCATTACCCTCATCACAGATTTTGTAAAAACTGGAGGAATAGTATAGAAGTTTCTGAGAGGTATGTTTTTAAGCTTTAAATTTGACTTTCTAGCTTGTTTTACAATAGATCAACATAAATATATGCTAGATTTATTGATTTCATGCAATAAAAACAATTATTCATTCCTTTAAAATGGATTTAATGCACACTTCAATAAAAAAATCCTAATTTTCCAAAAATGAAAAAAAAAGTAGAAAGTGAATTTTTTTATATATATATTGAATGTTAATGAAGTATATGGTATAACAAACCTTAGATC
>JAOXJP010230156.1:0-10836 GCA_025762735.1 Platanus orientalis
ATATCATTTTAGTTAAATGTTATTGTTTCACACCTTCAAAGATAGTTTGGATGCTTATTTATTTTGTTTTTCATACTTTTTATTGAAAATTTTAATTTGACAAATATAATGGAGGTGGTTGAGGAGTTGGACACAATTGAGGATTCCATGTTATTTACTAGTATAAGAGCATTGATACAAGAAACATCATATGAAGAAGAGGAAGAGCCATTACATATTGAAAGACAACGTGTTCACACTTCCCCACTTACGGGCCATACTTGGTTATTTGAGATGTTGAAGCTTGAAAAACATCCTAAAAGAATTCGCAGGCTCTTCAAAATGTCTAGGAACCATTTTCTTACGTTAGTGTGTGCACTTAAGGAGATAAACTTACTGAAAAATACAAAGAATGTTACTGGAGAAGAGCAAGTGGCTATGTCTATATTTATTATGGCTCAAAATGTAAGGAATGAAGTAATCCAAGAAAGGTTTCAACATTCAGGTGAAACAGTGAGCCACATTTTCATAATGTTTTACAAGCATTAGCTATCTTTGCTAAAGAACTCATTCAACCACGTTCTTTTGATGAAGTTCCTATTTAAATTCGTCTAAGCAAAAGATATCATCCTTACTTTAAGGATTGTATTGGGGCGATTGATGGAACCCATGCTAATGCCTGCATACCAGTTGCCAAGCAGGTTCCTCATAGGTCGGGTTGAAAAAATGATGTGACACAAAATGTGTTGGTAGCATGCTCATTTGACATGTGTTTTATTTTCATATGGCCTGGTTGGGAAGGGACAACCAATGATAATGGGATTTTATGGGAAGCACGACACAAGCTATAACTGCAATTTCCTCATCCTCTAGAAGGTAACTATTTATTTGTTCTTCTTCATTTTGTTATTGAGGTTGATGCATATGTTATTGGTTAACATACAATATTATTCTTATATTTATTTAGGAAAATATTATCTTGTTGATGCGGGATTCTCAAAAGTGCCCGGATATCTTGCTCCATTCAAGAATGTACGTTATCATCAATAAGATTTTCGTCGTAGAAAAACCACGCGGGGCAATGGAGATCCTTAATTTCGCACATTCATTTTTGAGGACTGTAATCGAATGATCATTTGATGTGTTGAAAAAATGAGTCCCTATGTTAAAGATGATGCCTTGTTGTAGCTTTGATACATAATGTTGATTGTGGTTGCTTGTGTAACCATACACAACTTCATTAAGAAACAACAGGAGCAAGATTGGTTAACTGAGCATTACAAACAAGAAAATGTGATAATAAATGATAGTGCCAGTGAGGAAGATGGAGACGACGTTGAGCCGATGTCCACTCAACAACATGATTGGGGGCAATTTAGACAAAACATTGCCAATACAATGGAGTAAGATGCAACAACTTAAGTTTTATGATATCTATGATTTATTAACAAAACTTTGTTTTGAATATTCATGTGGATTAACTTTTTTTTTTTTTTTTTTTTATAATTTTGACAACTTGTTTGTTTAATAGAATCATAATTATGCACACACAACTTCTTTGACTTTTCATGTATTTCATTATAGATTTATGTTAGATGAGTTTGTGATGTTGAGATCGCATGCCAAATGTAAAATTTTCATTTCAGTCTATAAATTGTGTTCTCAAAATACTGTAGCTAAACAACTGCCATAATCTGATTTGATGATCATCTTGATTGCAATTTGTTGGATTTTGATCGAGATCATGATCGCAAGATTGGCGATTGCATGCCAAAGAGAGCCTTAGTTTCTCATTGGGTATACCAGTGACGAAGGAGGATATAGTCTCGTTCGCTGTAGTTTGGGTAGTCCGGAGCATGTGGGGCTTGCAGGCAACCCATGTGGGGCCCACCTGAGAGCATATGGAGGGGCTGGACTGCTAGTAGTTTGTTTAGTTTTTATTTATATTCAATTTGGTGTGATTCTCATGCAATTTAAATAAGCATAGCATGTTTTATTTGAGTTTCATGTAATAAGGGCATAAAAGTAATTTTCCTTTTTTTAGAAAGATGACTTTTTTGTAAAAGAAAAGGGGAGCAGCAACCTTTAAAATCCTACTCCTCTGTCATATTTTTTTTAATGAATATCTTTTAAAGGAAAGAAAGTGGTTGACGGTTACACCTAGATCTAGAGATTGGTGTCTAAGAATCCCTTTTAAATCACATCAAGCTTGGTGAGAGATTAAGGATTCGGTTCTTTTATTGTTTACTACAGATCCAGGTATTTAGTTACTTATTTCATCTATCTTCCTTTCTATCTTATGTTGATTAATGGTGGATTGGATATGGGTGAGATTTCTTATGCTCTTAATTAAAATTCTTCCTTGAATCTTTTGGTCCTAAGCTTTACTATCAATAAGAAAGTTGCAGAAAATTTTATGCATGTGTTTTGGAGCCCATACCTGCTCTATAGCATTCGGCCACCTTAAAAGGCTCCATAAATTTTCTATTTTATGATTGAGACTCTTTCTTTGAATCCCAATCATGCGAAAGCTTACTGCCCATCATATTATGGCCGGATTGATGCCTTTAGTTGTCTACCACCCTTCTTTATAATAGTCTTTTATAATGCCTAAAAGTACTACTGATGCTACCTCCTCACATCATTACATATGCTGACTGCATGGTGGTACATAACATGGCATCTAGGTGTTTGCATAGAGTCCCATTAGAGTCTGTCTCGTGGTAGATTACTGCAGTGCACATTTCACATGTGATGGTTGCATTCTAGAATCATGATAATTGCCTTCCACAAGATATTTGTATGGTAGATTAGGCGTTAATATTTTACTATGCATTAGGTACAACCCATACTGTGTCGACTTCCTTAGTTTTGCATTTTAGGAGCACATTCTTAGTGTTGTTTTCATTTCCAGCATTACATAAAAATCATCCCTTAGGTCTTAGGCACTTGCATAACCATTAGGAGTGTCCCTAGTGTATGATCACACGGTGTGACATTGACTACCATTGGAAAATGGCTACCGGGAACTTCAATTTAGACCGAGCTTTTAGGGAGTATAGTGCTCAGTTGAGTAACCAAATTGAGGCCCAAATGAATGCCCAATTTACTCACTTCTAGGATCAGCTGGATCAAGTGATGAATAGGGTCAACCTACTAGAGACATCAGGGTCTAGGAGTAAAGGGTCCGTAGGGGGATCCAAGAGGGAGCCAGAGCAGACTAACCCTTCGCCAAGAGGCCGAGATAGGGCCAAACACACTCCACCTTTAGTTGAGAGGGGTGTAGGTGAGTACGATGATACCGCCATCAAATCCGTCAAGGTTGATTCCCTTCCATTTGATGGACGGTTGGATCCCAAAGTTTTCTTTGATTGGCTCTCCCGCATGGATGACTATTTTAACTGGTATCTCATATTGGAAGTGTAAAGTTAGGTTTGCCAAAATGAAATTGGCAGGACAAACCAGACTTTACTAGGACACGGTGGAGTGTCAACACCAACTAAGGCGCTTAGAGCCAATTGGGACTTGAGAGAGTATGAAAGAGAAGCTTAAAGAAAAATATTTGTCTCTATCATACCACTCTCGATTAGTGGATCAGTGGAATTAATTGAAATAGGGCAACATGTTTATTTTCGATTATATTGCTCGTTTTGATGAGCTCATGTGGTGGTGTGACATCACAGAGGACCCTACAACCACCTTGAGTCGTTTTAGGTTGGGTCTTCGTCCTGAATTCTAGAAGGAATTAATCCCACACAACGTGACTGACTTAGAGGAGGCCCATCGGTTGTGTTAGGAGTTAGAGCACACCCCATACTTCACAAGTTTTTTATTCCCATTGCTGTGAGCTTAAATCTGTAGGTTCTGACAGTGGGCCTATCATTGGGGGACAACCTTCTAGAGGCCAATCAAGCAATTCTCGACCCTTTACTCAGCTAGATAAAGGAAAAGGGATTGTTAGAGGAAATCAGAGTGGTAGTGAGCAGACCAGATGCTACAAGTGCAAAGGATTTGGCCACTTTGCAGCCCAGTGCCCCACGGGGAGGTCTAATTTCTACGTGGATGCATCCTCTATTCTAGTGGCTCAAAGGTGTCAGGTTCCCATCGCATTTTCCTCTTATAAGGACATTATTTGGTGTGACGTGGTACCTATGGATGTAGGCAACATCATTTTGGGCAGACATTGGTTATATAACATGGATGTAACACTGTTTTGTCGCTCAAGCACATGTACTTTTACATTCCAGGGCAAGAAGATTAGGGTGGATCCACTCCCACCTAAATCAAACCCAATACCTAAGAGTGAGGCAACTTAGAACAAGAAAGTCAAGGATTCCAATACGAAAGTCTTACACATCATCAGCTCGAAAGGGTTTGAGTGAGAGGTCAATGAGTAAGTCGTGGTTTTTACTTTGGTGGCTAGAGAGGCTACTCCTGATGTTACTTCTGAGTGTTCTCTCGAGGTGAGACCGATCTTGAGGGAGTTTTAAGACATGCTTCCTAAGGATTTTCCAGATGAGCTCCCACCTATGCGTGATATCCAACACGCCATCGATTTGGTCCCAGGGGCAACATTGCCGAATCTACCTTATTATCGCATAAATCTCACAAAGCATGCAGAACTGAAGAGGCAAGTTGATGAGCTCTTAAGAAAGTGATTCATACAGGAGAGTCTTAGACCATGTGTTGTGCTTGCACTTCTCATACCCATGAAGGATAACTCTTGGAGAACGTGTGTAGCTAGCATGACAGTCAATAAAATCATAGTGAGATTCTGGTTTCTTATCCCTAGACTAGATGATATGCTTGATATGATGACTAGTGCCACTATCTTCTCGAAGATTAATCTCAAGAGTAAGTATCACTAAATCTACATCTGTCTTGGGGATGAATGGAAGACTGCCTTTAAGTCGAAGGTTGGGTTGTATGAGTGACTAGTCATGTCATTTGGGCTTTCTAATGCCCCGAGCACCTTCATGAGGGTAATGACTCAGGTGTTGCGACCATTCATTGGCAAGTTCTTAGTGGTTTACTTTGATGACATTCTGATTTACAACCACAACAAGAACCGACACCTTAGCCATCTGGGGAAGGAGAAGTTGTATGCAAACCTGAAGAAATGTGCTTTCATGACATCACATGTCTTCTTAGGGTTCGTAGTTTCGGTGGATGGAATATGCAGATCCTGAAAAGGTTCGTGCTATAATAGAGGCTTGAACCTTGGAACATTCATGAGTTACGTAGTTTTCATTTTTTAGTTACCTTTTATTTGTGTTTTATCTACGACTTTAGTATAGTGATGGCCCATATTACTGATTGCATTCACAAAGGGGACTTTCACTAGACTAATATGGCATTAAAGGCATTCAAGGAGATTAAGTCTAGGATGACTAATGGTCCTATCATACGCCTCCAGGACTTCTCCAAAGTCTTTTAGGGGGCATGTGACGCGTTTAGGGTCGGGATAAGAGTGCTCAGTCAAGAGGGGCACCCTATAACTTACTTCAATGAGAAGTTAAATGATGCCTGACAAAAGTACTCTACCTTCGATAAAGAGTTTTATGCTGTAGTCTAGGCATTGTGATACTGGAGACACTATCTCTTACCGCAGGAGTTTGTACTCTTTTTCGACCATGAGGCTTTGACGTACCTCGGTTCTCTAAAGAAATTAAACCCAAGTCATACCAAATGGGTTGGATTTTTTCAAGAGTACACCTTTGTACTCAAACACAAGGCTGGGGTTGAAAATAAGCCTATAGACGCATTGAGTTGCAAGGTTTGCCTGCTACAAGCATTGAACATCAAGGTGATTAGGTTCGAGAAACTAAAAGAAGATTAGGAGACGTGCCCAGATTCTGGGGAGGTGTATGCTTCTATGTTGAGCGACCCGTCTAGTAGCTACGGTAATTTTATATTGCAGGATGGGTATCTTTTTCTGGGTACTCAACTTTGTATTCCCTACTCCTTGGTGCGCGATTTTCTAGTTTGGGAGTTGTATGTAGGAGGTATCACCAGACACTTAGGCAGAAACAAGACTATTGCTCTCGTTGAGGATTGATTATATTGGCCAAGTCTTAAGAGAGAAGTGGCCAAAATAGTAGAGCAATGTTATACTTGTCAATTGGAAAAACAGAGGACACAAGATATTGGATTATATTAGCCTTTGCCAATTCCTCACACACCATGGTAGGACGTAAGCATGGACTTCGTGCTAGGGTTGCCTAGGACCCCGAGAAAGTAAGATTCCATCTTTGTGGTAGTGGACCATTTTTCCAAGATGGTCCACTTCATCCCATGCTCAAAGACTTCAGATGCTGTAGGGATTGCTAAGTTATTTTTCGATGAGGTTGTCAAATTGCATGGCTTACCTAAGATCATCGTGTCTGATAGAGATATCAAATTCGTTAGTTACTTTTGGAAGACACTTTGGAGAATGATGGGTACAAATCCACAGCTTATCATTGTAGTGTGTGAAGTTTGATTTGTGAGTTAGCAACAAGAATTCAATCCGAACCATATCCGTATGTGTTAGGGTTTTGGAGTATTTATATGTTTTTGTTCTAGGGTTGCGTGTGGAGTGAGGTTTTGAAAATGATAATTCGTCTTTGGATGAGTTTTCTTCTTAATAATGAAAGTTTTCTTTGCAGCTTCGTGGTTTTTCCCCAAATTAGGGTTTTCCACGTAAATCTTATGTTGTGCGTGATTTCGTTCTTCGTTTTCTTGTTGATTTTATTGCATCTTGTTTTCTTTTGCAAAGAAGAAGGTAAAATGATCTTAACAATCACCCTCAAACTAATGGTTAGATTGAAGTGGTGAATTGTAGTCTTGGCAGTCTTTTACGGTGTCTTATCAATGACCATCTGAGGTCATGGAATTTAGTCTTGTCTGTAGCTGAGTTCGCATATAATAGTTCAGCTAATAGGAGTACAGGCATGAGTCCATTTGAGATTGTCATAGGTTATGCATAGAGCTCCTATAGACCTCATTCCCATGTCAATTACACATAGGCCATTTGAATCGACATCACCATTTATATATCACATGCATTCATTACATGAAGAGATCAAACGAAGGATTACCCTTAATAATGAGAAGCGGTCAACTGATTCTCACTGTGTTCAGCGAGAGTTTCAGGAGGGTGATTTTGTGATGGTCCGGCTTCGACCTGAGCGGTTCCAGCTTAGAATCACCAAGAAGTTGCATGTTCGCAGTTTAAGACCTTATAAAGTACTTAAGCGAGTTTGGCCCAATGCTTATATACTTGACGTTGTTTCAGATTTAGGAACAAACTCAATGTTCAATTTTGAGGACCTTATTCCATTTCATGGTCCATCCTCCCCCTTTGTTGATTCCTTCTCTGACCAGTAGACCTCACCTACCCAGTTTCCTTAACCCATACCTCCACCACCACCATTGACACATAAGAAAGAGGTTATAGAGGGCATCCTGGATGAGTAGACTGTTTCTACTAGACAAGGTGGCTACCAAAAGTACCTTGTCAAGTGGAAGGACAAGCCAGAGACCGACTATACCTGGTTGATAGAAGAAGACTTATAGAGATTGGATCCAGATTTGCTCGAGCATTACCGGAGCTTTATTTTGCCAAAGGCAAATTCTTTTCAGCCGATGGGAGTTGATGAGGACATCTAAGTTTCTCATCCGGTGTACCAATGACGGACGAAAATCAAGCCTCGTTCACTGTGGTTCGAATAGTCTGGGAGCATGTGGGGCCCATAGGTTAGCCCATGTGGGGCTCACTCGAGAGCACATGGAGGGGTTAGACTGCTAGTAGTTTGTTTAGTTTTTATTTATATTCAGTTTGGTACGATTCCCATGCAATTTGAATAAGTATAGCATGTTTTATTTGAGTTTCATGTAATAAGGGCATAGAGGTAATTTTTCCTTTCTTTATATGGATGACATTTTTGTAAAAGAAAGAGGGTGGGGGAGGCAACCTTTAAAACCCTACTCCTCTTTCATATTTTTTTTAATGAATAACTTTTGTAAAAAAGAAAGTGGTTGATGGATGCACCTAGATCTAGAGATTGGAGTCTAAGAATCCCTCTTAGATCACATCCAGCTTGGTGAGAGACCAAGGATTCAGTTCCTTTACTGTTTACTGCAGATCCAGGTATTTATTTACTTATTTTTTCTATCTTGCTTTTCTATCTTTTATTGATTAATGGTGGACTGGATATGAGTGAGATTTCTTATGCTCTCAATTAAAATTTTCCCGTGAATCTCTTTGGTCATAAGCTTTACTATCAATAAGAAAGCAGCAGAAAATTTTCTGCATGTGTTTTGGATCCCCATACCTGCTCTACAGCATTCAGCCACTTTAAAAGGCTCCTGAAATTTTTTGTTTCGTGATTCGGACTCTTTCTTTGAATCCCAATCATGCGAAAGCTTACTGCCCATCATATTATGGCCTGATTGATGCCTCTAGTTGTCTACCACCCTTCTTTATAACAGTCTTTTATAATGCCTAAAAGTACTACTGGTGCTGCCTCCTCGCCATTCAGCCCTGGTAAACTTCAGCTTGACCACCCTGTTATTTTAATTAACAGCCCTTATTGATATGTTTTTACTTTAAGTCATTGTTGGGGATTTAGGCCTTCACATGTAAGTTGAATTGTCTCTTAGATCGAAAGAGGGCAGTACTTAATTTGTGTTTGATTTGATATGAGTTTCTTTATGGCGTCTTGGCTGTTGAATCATCACTGAATCACTTTAGTGGAATTTGAGCCATACGGCTGACGGAAACTTGGTTATATCAACCATTAATATGGGTAATTTGGTTTGACCTCTTCATTGTATTATTGCATGCATGCATCCGGCATCAGATTTAGGGTTCAAGAAAGGGGGGAAATTCAAGAAAAAGTTGAAATAGGGTTTAGAAATTGGGGAAAGTGTGTAGATATGTTGTTTGGGTTATATGGGGAAACTAGGACTAAGAGGAATTAAATTTAAAGTGACTAGATAAGAAGTAATTAGAAAATATGTAAGTTGCAGAAATTTTTCTGTAGCAAAGAGAATTAAAAAAAGAAGGGGGAAAAACAAGAAATTAAGATGAAATAAAGAAAAGGAGATTCAAGAGAATGAGGTTGATGAGAAAAGGGATAAAGAAATAATAATAAGAGAGAAGTAATAGTTTTCTGCAGAAAATAAAGAAAAGAAAGGAGAAGGAAAGGGTTTGATGTGAGAAAGAGAAGAGAAGAGAGATAAAAGAGAAAGAAGAGAAATAAGAAAGAGAAACTCACCTTGCCATGAGAGATTTGGGAGAGATACCAAGCTCCAAAGTGAGCAAAAACCATGTCTTTTTCATTCCATCTCAAAACCGTTGTACAAGAGGTCTAAAAGACCTGTTTATAAAAAAATTCAAAACTGGACCAAAACACCCTTGGTACGCCAGCCTTGAAAAAAACCACTAAAATCTGAAAAAGAAAAAAAAAAGCTCTTAGAAACGTTCCTTAACTATTATAATTTGTTCTTAACCCCTTTCCATGGCTCATCGGGCCTTATTATATAATTCTCATGCTCAAAATTAAATTAGAACTTGCTAAAAACATAAAAAATAAAGGTGACATCATGTGGGACAGCAAGCTTTCTTCTTGAAGACTCCTTTGTATTTTTCTTTGGGCTTCCAAAGAGGATGTTGCTTCTCAAACCACTGCATTGCCACTGCATCACTTGTACTCTGAAGCTGGGTCATGATTATTGTAGACGTTGGTGTCCCCTCTCGTCTGAAAACTTCTGTCAAGTCTTGCTACAATTTTATTAAAGAAGAAAGAAACACCTAATCTAGATGGATGTACAGCTGGAAATCCCCAGCCCCATCCAAAATTCATTTTTTTCTTTTGGACAGCCAGCCACTCTAGCATTTTGACCATTGATAACTGATGTAGGATACAAAAAGGATGGCTCTGCAATAAAGAAGAAGAGTGATGGGATTCAAGATAAAGAAAGACAAGGAGAAAAGATAAAGTAGGTCGTGGGGTTGAAGAGGGTTAAAACAGTGGCTGATTTAATGTGAAAACAAAGACTGGTTTTAGGCTAGAAAGGGCTGAAAGAAAGGTCCTACGTATGGGCTATATGGGGGTTTTATAGGGCTGGTTTTTAATAGGCCAAAGGTGATAAGATGGGCTTGTTTAGGGTCCCATGTGGCTGCCAAAATCTGGGCAGATTTAAGTACCACAAGGTACCTTTTTTATAGGGGACTTGATTTTCATGAAAAACAAGGGAGAAGGATAGGAAAGGTAGCTGCAGGTCTAAAGATGGTTCTTGGAAAGAAAATTCAAGACAAAAAGGTTTCTTCGATTGCTGACAAGTATAGGTATGGTTTCTTGGGAGATTTCTTGGATGAAATTAAAGAAACTAGGGTTGGAGAGGTAGAAACTTGGGGATGAAATAGGGGTTTAGATTGGGTTCAATTTAGGGTTTCAAGAATTCAAGATCTTTATGGTTCCTGATTTCAAGAATTTCAAAACTGTGTAAATCTTTAAGGAAAACAGTAAATAAATCCAAGAATCAAGGAGAAATAATATAAATCTGAGAAGGAAGAAAGAAAGGGAGAGGAGAAGGTTGAGATTGAATAGAGGAGAGAAGAAAGAGGAGGGCTAACCTATTAGCCGTGAGAAGAGAGAGATACAAGAGGGAAAAAAACTTCACTCGTGGATGTCAAAATAACTCAAAATCAACTTTATTTCATCTTAATCAATTAATAACAAAGTAACCGACTGGTTCTTTTTTTTTTTTTTTTTGATACCAAGGTATTCAGGTTGAGGAGGGTGGCGTCAGATTGAGAGCCGGCCTTAATAAACTACTCAAACCTTAAACATGAATCTTGAAAATACGTTA
>JAOXJP010230157.1:0-10836 GCA_025762735.1 Platanus orientalis
GGGGGGGGGGGAACCATTATGTCTACTTGACATATACAAAATAGAATACCACATGAAAAAATTGAAAAAACACCTTATGAATTATGGTTTAATAGTACACCTAATCTAAATTATTTTAAAGTGTGGGGGTGCCTAGCTAAAATAAGATTTCCCAAAATTAAGAAATGAAAAATTAGACCTAGAATATCTGATTGTGTATGATATGCTGAAAATAGTGTTGCATATAGATTTTTAGTATTAAAATCTGAATATAATATTCTAGAACCTAATACTATAATAGAATTAAGAGATTCTGAATTTTTTAGAATATAATCACTATGAAGAATATAACTAAAAAAGAAATAAAATAAAATAAAATAAAAAATCAAAGAGAAATCTTGTAATAAGGATTTAACTAAGAAGGATATATATGAAGTTGAACCAAGATAAAATAAAAGACAAAATAAGGCTAAAGACTTTGGAAAGAATTATTATACATTCTTAATAGATGAAAATCCTAAAACCTATCAAGAAGCCATAATTTTTCGGGATAGAATATTTTAGAAAAAAATCTATTAATAATGCTATAATGATTAACCACAAATGAGAATTAGTTGATTTACCTAAAGGACTAAACCAATTGAATGTAAATGAATATTTAAGAAGGAGCTAAAGTCGGATGGTTCAATTGATAAATTTAAAGCTAGATTAGTTATCAAAGGCTTTAAAGAAAAGAAAGATTTAGATTTTTTGATACTTTCATAGCTGTGACTAGGATTACTACTATTAGAATCATAATAGCTATTGCATCAATATATAAACTTGTAATACATCAAATGGATGTTAAAACAACCTTTCTAAATGGTGATTTGAAAGAAGAAATTTATATAGAACAACTTGAATGATTTGAATTAAATGACATGAAAGAAAAGTATGTACATTAGTTAAATCTCTATATGGACTTAAATAAACACCTAAACAATGGCATGAAAAGTTTGATAATACCATGATTAACAATGGATTTATTGTGAATGATTGTGATAAATGTGTTTATAGTAAATTTTCTAATAGTGTTGGTGTTATTATATGTTGATATTTGGTACCACTTTGGATGTTATATATACGAAAAAAAAGTTATCAGTTAAATTTGATATGAAATATCTAGGAGAAACTGACATTATCTGAAGAATAAAGATAATAAAAACCAATGATGGAATTTGTTTATCTCAACCACATTACATTGAGAAAATGTTAAATAGATTTGGATAAGCTAATTGCAAACCTCTTTCTACTCCTTATGAATCCTTGTAAACATCTTAAACAAAATAGAGGTATTGCAATATCACAAAAGGAATATGCTAGAATTATTGAAAGCTTGATGTATTTAACAAATAATACAAAATTTAACATTAATTATGCAATTAATAGATTTAGCAGATATATTTATAGACCAAGCAAAGACCATTGGACTGCAATCATTGAAGTGTTGAAATACCTAAAGGGTACTACTAATTTGGGTCTACATTATAGTGGATATCCCATTGTCCTTGAAGGGTATAACGATGCTAACTGGGTATCTGACTCTAATGAGTCAAAGTCCACAAGTAGATTTTTATTTACACTTAGTCTTCGAAATCATCCAAAAAAACGTGTGTGGCTTTATCTACAACGGAGCCGGAATTTATCGCCTTGCAAAAGGAAGAAGATGAAGCTGAATGAATTCATAATTTGATGGTTGGTGCGCCTTTATTTCCAAGGCTTATCCCATCCATCTGTATACATTGTGATAACACAACTTCCATAGCTTGAACTACTAGTAACATATATAATGAAAAACATATATACATTCGTCTAAGACACAATGTAGTACAATAGTTGATATCTAATAGGGCAATTGCCTTAGAGTTTATAAGGTTAGAGATGAACCTAGTTGATCCTTTGACTAAACCATTAGCTATAAAGCATGTGATGGAAACATCGATGGGGATAGGGCTTAAGCTCATTTAGATGAACAACCATTGATGGAAACCTAACCTATAAGCCTCTTTAGGAAGTATTTGGTTCAATGGATAACTGTCAACACCTAATTTTGGCCCAGGGTCTAGAGTTTTCTTTTAATGGGTAGTTCTGACTCTCTACAATGGACCTTATAAATCTTAGGAGACTAAGGTGGTTAGATAACCTCTCATTTTTAGGCTATTCTCGTTCTTTCATGATTTAGCACTCTAGACCATCAATTTTCCCCTAGGATCTTTGTAGGACCCACTTTCTTTATCTTCCTATCTTTCTTTCAAATCTTGTATTTTTTTGAATGGTTATCCCAATTTTGACTACATCTACATTTTAAATTATGATTTTATCTCTCATCAAGGGTTAATCACTAAATCTCATCGTTCAAGCATCGAATGATCAATCAAGTGCCACGGATGCATCAAGAGTAGTTCAAAACCTTAAAATAAAGTATTTAATCGTCAAAATCCATCATATCAAGTTTCAATAGATCTTGACCTTTGATCAGAAATCTTTCACAATTTGAACATTGAATGGTTAATTTAATATCACATATATGTTCAGAATGTCCCAAAACCTTAAAAAGGAGGGTTTAATTGTCAAAATTTTTTTTATCAAGTTTTTGTGAATCTTCTCAATTTAGAATCTCTTAATGCTAAGCAAAGTACACATCAAATAGTTAATCGGACATTGTAGATGGGTCCAGCATACCTCAAAACTTTAAGACAATGATCACAATCTTCAGATTTGACTCTTAAAGCCTCTATCACATGAAATTAAATCTTAACCATTCGATCTTGCACCTTGAAATCTCAGATAAAAAATTAGTTGCCATCAGGACAATTAGAGCTGTTGATTTATCAAAGTTCGGGTGTTGATTAAAATTCCAAATTTGGGAATAAGGACGATCAGAGCTGTCGATTTATCAAGGTTCGGGTGTTGATTAAAATTCCAAATTTAGGAATAAGAAATATAGCTTGGGTGCATCGAATTATGGTATACCACAAAGTGCAATGACTAAGCCCAACATAGGACCAGTTTAATTCCAAACCTAAGCCTAACCCAAATCCAAACTCTTTTAAGCTTGGTTGAAACCTTAGAACCAAACACTCATTAAAAATGACTAAATTTGGAATAAGCCATGTGTCACTATTCTTCCATCTTTAGGTGTGAACAAGGCCCTGCATATGCTTACCATGTGACAAACACAACCCTCCTACTTCTTTTAGTATTATTATTAATTTTTAATCATGTACAATCAACACTTAGCTGCCACATAGATGCCATTATGCATGGCCAAGTCATTGTAACTTTTTTTTTGGTAACTTTTCTTCTCTCAATCCCACATGCATAATCACCTCAACTCTCCATTTCTATTTTCTCACTCCATGCCTAATTTGTCTAGATACCTTAGCTCTATATGGGCCTCATTTTTTGCACGACAGGTGGAACTCTTAGAAAAGTGATCTACTCATCATGGGCCTAACCCACAATGGTTTGGAGTCGCCACCAGTCTTTTTAAAGATGTGACTAGACATCTATTTTTGAAAAATAAATTAATTTTATTTTAAAATTCTTTTGAAATGTCTGACTCCATTTCAAACTGATTGACTCAAGGATTTATGGTAGGTGGTTAGATTATGGACCGAGGAAGGTGTTAGGCACCCCGGTCCACCCGCATAGATAGTTACCTACTTAAACCGGTTTCATTTAGGGTCCAAATTCATATATATGGTATGTATCACAGTGAGTCTTATTTTTGGAAATTGTGTGATGCTTGTGCACATGGTTGCCCTATTAACTAGTGCACGTGTGTACATTAGTGTACACAAAATATGAGTAATTTAACCAAATGGTCATCTACTTAACATGTTAGATAATAAAATAACTAAATTAAAGGGATAAAGAGCGTACTTTAAGCTACACGCCCTTGTAACCATTAAGACATGAAGTGAGTAGTATATAATACATGTACAAAACATAATCATATAATGCACAGTCTATCACAAACATAATAATAATAAAAAGGGAGAAATAGAATAAAACAAAATAAGCATAAGGGAACAACAAATTGGTCATGAAACTGATTCAATTATGATTATGCAACCAAAATAGTCACTCCAAAGTTTTAACACTAGAAACTTATAAGCAGACAAAGACCTGATGTAGAAGATAAAATCAGGACTTGGCCCTTCCCTTATTTTAGGATGAGCCATAAATACCGGGACTGTATGCACATGGAAGTTTAATAATGTAGCAAGACCCATACTTCTTTCATGAGATCAATATCATTTTTAGAACAAGTGAAACCATTCACAACAATTGGACACAACCATTTTTGCCACCAATATAGCAACTTGAGATCCAAACGAAGGATTGGTATGATTGAGTCCATTAGACAAGTTTGTAAACTAAGAAGAGACCACTCACATTCACCGAATGGAAAATCCCAATAACAAGTTGTCCACTAGAGATAAAATGACTATCACCAAGATGGATGGATATTGTCATTCTATTTCAACTCTTAGATGGAAAAAAAAAACTCCTAGAATTTTACCCTTCTTCTACTAAAGACCCAACGAATGACAAAAAATATTGGATTGACAAGCAAAAAATTTATAATTGATGCTCTTTCACGTTGGAAGTCATAAATACTTTGACAGAATAAGTCTGAATCCAAAACTCAACAATGACAGATCCTTGCCTGACTAATGGACTAATAGATCCGTGCAAGTGTCCTAGGAAATTTCCTCATAAAAGGAAGGAAAACTTTGTTTGGATCATAACGGATTCAAATCTAATTCGGCAAGAAAACAAGCTCGCCAATAGAGTATTCAGTTCCGAATTAAAAACAAAATGACATTAAACTTGAGATCCAAACCCAAATGTCCTCATGATAACCCCACCCAACATCAAGAATAAATAGAATATTTCAAACTTGAATCTTGCAGCTCTAGAAATTCAGGTTTATATAAAACAATAAGTCTGACTCAAAGATCTAAGGGATAAAATGTATCATGAGAAATCATAGTGATCAAAGTGTAACACCGAATCCTTTTCTTAGCTAGTTTAGAGAAAAATCATACAATAAAAAGACAAAATAATGATGATAATAATAGTGGTGCATGAGAACATGAAAATGAGTGGAATAACAATAAGAAGAAAGAAAGAAAATACATAAGTAGATTAAAAAATAAGACATGGGTGAGTGTCGGTAGAAAGATTTGTAATTATGTATAAAACTGAACATACACTAATATCAACCATGGACAAACAAATAAATCATAGAATTAAACGAGTGCAAACAAAATCAATGATCTAACAAATGTGTAACATAAAGTTGAAATAACATTAAAAAAATAAGACAAATGTATAAAGGAGAAGAAAAATAAATAAATATAATCAAGTTCTTCCACTACATCTGAGTTTATTATAAATTGAACGGAAATAAACATGCATAAGGTGCTCACCTCTTAAATGTTTGCACTCCAATGAAAGCCTTTTTTATTGGACAACAACTAAAGCTTTTGGAAGTCGTTGTTTAAAAAAAAACTAAAGAGAGATTGTGAAGGAGTAATGGATTTGAGAAAGAGAGATAATGGCCTAGCTTGGGTGTGGTGCCATCCAAGTGCTGAGTAGGAGTGAAAAAAATCGATAGATAGGGATGATGTTTCACCATATGAGAGAGAGTCGCAATGAGAGGGTGAGATTCTTAGGGTTTTTTGGCCTTGGATGAGAGGGGGGTTCTAGGGCTTTTTACCATGTCTTAGAAAAGGGGGGATGGACATTTATATAGAATTTGAGAATAGGATATTTAAGAAAGATTATTATTTTATTTTATTTTATTTGCTTTTTATTAGATTATTTGATCTTTATTCTAATTGATTTTATTTGAAGTGAATTAGGATTTTATTATATTTTATTTTTCTTCCTACTTAGACAAAATCATACAATGTATCATGGAAATGGACTTGTTCCTATGTGTTATGGGATACCGTAACTTGGTGGCCTCATTTGAGAATTTATTGATTCCAAATTGTCAGATTCAATCGGACCCACTCCCTTAGCTAAATCGATGGTGCTGATCGTTATAGTGAGGTCCGATTTTGAATTTGAATATCAAAGTACTATATTGGACGATCACAAATTGATACGGTGCGATGGAAGGCTTAAGAATGGACTTTGAAGGTCGTTTCTGATACCCCAAGGTTTAGAGGCATCTTGGATCTATATACATTGTTCGATTGACCATTTGATGTGAATCTTATTCAGAATTTGAAATATTTCAAATCGAGGGTCGAGATTCACCAAACATTGAAACAATGGATTTTGATGATCGAACACTCTATTTCAAAGATTTGAGACATTCTAGATTCATCTATGATGTCAAATTGATCATTTAGGGTGTATTTTGATCAAATTTTGAAAGATTCCAAATTAAGGACCAAGATTCGTCAAAACATGATATGATGGAATTTATTGATCAAACACTCAATTTTTGGGTTTTTGACTATTCTGGATGCATCTGTGACACCCGATTGATTGTTCGATGCTTGTACAATGAAATTCATTGGTCCATCTTTAATGAGGGGTAAATCGTAATTTCCAACATAGGTGTGACCGAACTTGGGGCAACCCTTCGAAAAATTACGAGATTAAGAGGAAGGATAGGAGAATGAAGAAAGTGGGTCTAACAAAGATCTTAGGAAAAAATCGAGGGTCTAGAGTGTCAAATCAGGAATGGCCTAAATATGAGAGCTCATCTAACCACTTTGGTTTCCTAGAATGCTTGAGGTCCATTCTAGAGAGTTAGTGCTGCCCATTGAAAGAAACTTTTGGACCCTAACCAAAATTAGGTGTTGATACTCTCCATTCCTATTTTTCTCACCCCATGCCTAATCTATCTAGCCACCTCACCTCTCCATTCCTATTTTTCTTAGCATCCATGCTTAATTTTCCCAACCACATCATTAATTCTCTCCTTCATCACCTCTTTATTCCTATTTTTCTCACCCATGCCTAAATTGTCTAGACACCTATTCCTATTTTTCTCATCCCATGCCTAAATTGTCTAGCCACCTCACATCACCATTTCTATTTTGCTTGCCCTCATGCCTAATTTGTCTAGCCACCTCATTGATTCTCCCCTTAATCACCTCTCTATCTTACCCATTATAACATCCCATCATTCTCTTTCTATATCAAGACCTCTAGAAAAAATCTATAAATATGACATACTCCCCCTCTAAAAGGCATGGTGGAATCCCCCAAGGAAACCACCTTCTTCGTCTTCTTCTTATTATTCTTCTCTCTCTCTCTCTCTCATAAACATTTCATCCTCTCCATTTCCCTCTATTCAATTCCAACGTTAGGAAGAACCTTTGAGAACATGTTGATCAACTAAAGGAAGAATAATCATTCACTTATGTACATCGAGGAAGTTCGTCTCCTCACATTTTAATTTCATTTTGTTCATATTATTTATTTATTTATTTATTTTGTATCCATAATGTCATTATTTAGTATTTATTATTTTATAGATTCGTGTATCTTTATAATCTAGGTTTTGATTCATGCATGCCATTGTTGTTGTTGTAATTATTATTTTTCATGGTTACCATTAATGGCTCCTCAATTATGTTTTATATTTTTTTATGTTTATGTATCATTTATACTCTTCCACTTTATTCTATATACATTATTCATGTCTTTTATTTCCTAAGATGAGTGGGGTGTTGAGTTTACATAAGTGCTTCTATGAATAAGATAAAGAATTTGCTCATAGTATTGTATAGAAACTCCTCATTTATTATTATTATTTTTGTCTCTTTGCTTGACATCGTGTACATACATGTGTATTTATGGTATTGTATATAATTAGTTTGCTCTTATGTATTATATGTTTCCTTGTACATTAATGCTTTCTTTTTTATGTTTTCATATGATAAACTTATAATTATTTTTTTCTCATGTGTCCTTCTATAATATATATTTTCTATTTATATTAACCTTTAACAATTTTTAATAATTGTATTCATGTCGTTTTCTTAATATCTTAATTTTTTCATGTGTTGCCATGCAGTATGTAGTGCCATTTTTCCCTAAGGGTAGTATGTTGTGTACATGTGTTGTCCACTTTGTTTGTGTATATATTGTGTAAAACTATTAGTAATATTCATAAAGTTCAATTCATATATGCATTTTGAGGAGATTGAGAAATGATTCAATGTCAAAAGCATTTTGGATCAAGGATGTAAAATGTAAAAAATAGATAAATAACTAAATAAATAAATTACCTCTTACATAACATAAAATCTTAAGAATGCCAATATTAGGCAAGTCCTAAAAGGACGATCAACTCCATCATCGACTCCACGAGGGAGTTACCTTGTAGGCAAAGGTTAGATGATCCAAAGGAACATAACTCGGCAAATCCCTTTGGAGAGAGGCTGAGATTGCTTCTCTGGGTACTACAAGAGATCTCAAGATTGGCACCTCCTTTTACACCACCCACAACCCACTAAGAGTAGGGCTTCCTAGCTCTATGCCACATTAACTAATTGGGTCAGATAGGACTAGACCCAATCAGCTGGATCTATGGAATTTGAATGGATTAGATTTAATCGGATCTGATCGTAGCTTCGGGTTCAGGTGCCGTACCGCGGCTGGAAAAAATGGAGGACAACGAACCTCCTACCAAGAGGCCAAGGTAGCTTGCTAACTCTCAGCCGCTTGTTAGAAGGAAGTGTAGCTTGATTGGCGGGGGAAATCAACGGGAAGGAAATAAGTTAGGTTATTCAATTCTATTTCTTTGCCATGGCTAGTTGTTCCAGTTATCATCTTTATCTAAGGCATAGGCACTCTTACTCCTTCAGTTTATTCCTGTGGTATAACAAGTCTTCGTTTTCTCGAAGTATTTGTTGAAAAAATTGAGAAGTGGTTTTTTTGATGATAAGAGAATTGAGAATACTTCCTAGATGAGGGAGGTCGAATTCCAAACCTTTTCGTGAGACTCTGCTTGGCAAACGAGTCAATTATTTGGGGCATTCTGTCATTGTTGTGGGCCCTTCGCTTTCATTACATCGATGGACCATATTTCCTAGTATCATCCCGATGTTCATTTCTATACCATCATTTGCTTTGTTATACTTAATGGACAAGGTAGTAGTAGTAGATCCATCCATTACTATCAAAGCTATTGGACATCAATGGTATCGGAGTGCACCTCTTCATGAGGGTGATTAAGTGCAACAAAATGTACCACTAGTTCATGAAGCATCTGTCTTACCGGTAATCACCCATGAAATGGTATTCAGAGGACTAATCTGGTAAGGCTAGATGACAGAGGTGACTAGATGAGGATATCATGGGGACCAAACAATAAAAGCCTTGGTTCTCTTCTAGCTAAATTCAAAGATATTCACTGTACCACCTGAGCTAGCTCCTGGGGGGAAAGCATGTTAGCAATGATCACATATTGGGTCTCACTAAAGGAAAATGACCCAATTAATAAATAATTGTCTTTACTAATAATCTCTATGTTTTTGCGAAATCTAATGACTAGAAGTGTAACACCCCGTGTTTCACTTAAGGTGTAAAATCATAATTTTACCCCTATAAGGGTAAAAATTATCCTTTCACATGTTTAAACAGGCCTTAGAGTGGTCTAGGAACTCTTTAGACCAATTTAGAAGAATAAAACCCAAGTTAAATGATGAACTTATCCAGTTTAAAAGTTATCTTGGCTACGTAATTAAGGTAACTTTATGGGCCCACAGACACCAATCCTGAGTAAAGTAGAGGCTGATACATACATTTTTAAATATGTCTTCAAGTCTTCTTTCCAACGCAATAAACGACACCCAATTCAGAGTTTTTTAGAGAAAGTTATAGCCGTTTTCCTATAACATGTTTTTGTAGAAAAAAACTTGGGCAGTTTCGGGTTGCACAGGTCGGGCGCCCCAACCACCACAGGCGCCCGAAGTGTACAACTTGGGGTGCCCGCCACACCTCAGGGGTGCCTACCACACCTCAGGGGTGTTCGCCACACCTTAGGGGTGCCCTAGAGGGGGGTCTCAGGCACCCCATAGTCGTGAGGGGTGCCCCAAATCCGGAAAGTAAAAAAAAAATGGGCTGAAAATACCTAAAATTGGTTCTTTTTTATGTGACACTTGCTCATTGATCCCCCAAACATGTGAGATCTCATCATGGATAAATTATAACCTTAATAACACCTTAATTAGGTTATTTTCTTCATTAGAATAAAGAGGAAAAAAGTTAGAGAGATTAGAGAAAGTTATTGAGCTAAGTGTGGGAGTTCTTCCCAAATTGGGTAAGTTTCATTCACAACCTTGAAAATCTGCTAAGATAGCTTATTTTCTTTCTCTATCTAATTTATGCTAAACCTAATTATTTTACAAAGGATAGAGACAAGGGGAAAGAGGTTTTGGAAGGATTTGGATCTTAGATGGTGTACTACTCCTTTGGATTCTTATACTTTTATTCATTGGTATTCTTCATTTTGGATGAAACCTTAGTTCCTCATTACTTGATTTGTTTCATCTATGTAGTTTGGCAAGTTTTCATCACTTGATGTCTAGATTCATGAGATTTTTAGTGAGTGTCTATGTGCTACTTCTTTGTTCTCCTACTGATTTCTTCATCGTTATTCTTTGTTTTAATTAGTATTTTGGTTTCTACATCACTTGATTGTTAATTCTTTGAAGTTTTGTAAGATTTCATCCTTTGATTACTAGCTTTATGAGATTTTGAGTGAGATTTCACACAAGATGTGTTACTCCTTTGGCTTCTTGACATTTTATTCATTTATAATCTTCACTTTGATTG
>JAOXJP010230158.1:0-10836 GCA_025762735.1 Platanus orientalis
ATTTAATATGTTTTGTTATTGTGGTGTTGGAATTTTGAAAATATTGTAATTTGATTAATTTACTTTTTGGGTAATTTATTTTGAAAAAAGTATAATATTCTCTTAGTTAATAGAGATAAAAGTATAAAAGTTGGACTAAGTTAAATTTTATTAATTTTCCTTTAATAATTTTAATGAATCTTTAACATGTATCATTATAATTGTGGTTTTCCCTTTTATTTCTAGCTAAAAGTAGAATCTTATGATCCTCAATCCAATCCTACGATCTGATCCATGAAACCACCCAACTGATCCTACATAGGATCTCGATTTTAACAATCATGTGAAAGATAGAGTGAAGATTACGTGTCACGTTTTTTTTAATATATAATGAGTCACTTCCTTTTTTTTCTAAATGAGATTCTCCAACAAATTATCAAGGGACTTAAACAGCCCATCTTGAAAATTTTCCAAGTTGGGCACAAGGATCAAAAATTGTGAAACAGTAATTGTAGAAAGGAAAAGGATGTCTGTCCAGGATTTGGTGTCTAGAACATCAAGGCTGTCATATAGAATAAATGCATTTTCCATATTCAAAAAATGCATCACCCACCCATTTTATTCCATATTGATGTTATTTTTGGTAGGTCCACTCAGTTACAGATACAGTCGCTTCATATAGCAAGACCCATACAACTACAAGAAAAGCAACCAGCATAGCATAAGAACAGAATGTTGTCAATGGGATTTGATCCCTGCCCTCCTGCCTCTTAATGGGAACATGCCACAGCCACCCATGTTGGGGGCAAGGCCTTATATTGATGTATGAAAAAGCATTTATAACATACTTCTAAACAAAATTTGTAGCATATTATCACACAATTGTTTAGGAAAATCAATATGTTTTGTTTGTGAGGCTTCTTATGTAAATTAAAACATATGTCAACTTTGTTGAGGTCAACATATAAGTGGCCTCATATGTAAATTAACATTGAAATATGTACTTGATTAGTAGTTAAGTATTTCATGGTGATGATCAACTATTGTACAAAATGATTCACAACCATTTTTCTAATGTTCTCTGATAAGGAGGTCAGCATACCAACTCGGCATACAGGGTGAGCTCGGCCTATCAGGTTGACTCAGCCTAACCAGGTCTACTCGGCCTACCATGACAACTCACCCTACCAGGTTGGCTCAACCTAACCAAGTCTGTTCAGCTTGACCTAAACTAGGTCTGTTCGGCCTACTAAGTTTGCTCGGCCTAACCAAGTCAGCTCAACCAGACTTGGTCGACTTTGACAAGCCGACTGACCAATCACATAAAGAATGTCAATAATGACTCCAAGATCTACTCCGAGATCCATGCCAAGAATCATGCAGAGAATTCAACACCAAGATTCCAGCCAACCATTAAGCCCGTGATCTCCGCCCAAGCTGAAAACCTGCAAAGAAATCCCAAGCCACGCACCCCTCCAACTCTAAAAAAGGACATCACACACCTCTCTAGAGGTATGAAAATTTTTCTAAATTATCTTGCATTAATTTTCACTATGAAGTGCATCTCTAACTTGAGCATCAGAGAAACCAATGCCAGCACCACACTGATGGCCTACCTGAGTTCTTTCTCTTCTTATATACAGGCATTCATGAATCTAATCATCATGTAGCCATCTGAGGAGCACCATTTTGTGCATCATCAGTTGGCGCCGTCTATGGAAATCATTGTGATGATCGTCATTCTATAGTGACAAAGGTTGCATGGTAAAAATTAGATCTATAGATGCCCGATGAAATACTACTACCACCGCTGGTTAGGGATATCACACTGTACGGAACAATCTTAATCAAGATGAATCTTAGGTGGCCATTCTGGAACAATAGAGGAGTAGCCTACCAAGTCGGCCTGGGCCTACTCAGCCTCATACTTCTTGGTCTTCGCAGCCTCATACTAGGTTGACCTTCACAGCCTCATACAGTTTCAACCTCAGCCTACTCACCCTCATATTGCTTCGCCTACTCGGCCTCATATTGCTTGGCCTTCACGGCCTTATACCAGGTCGGCCTAATCGGCCTCATATTGCTTAGCCTTCACGGCTTTATACTAGGTCGGCCTCAGCCTACTCGATGTAATATTGCTTAGCCTTATTAGCTTTATCTTCTCGGCCTTCACAGCCTTATCCTACTCGGCCTACTTGGCCTCATATTGCCTAGACTGCTAGCGTAATATTGTTCGGCCAACATAACCTCATATTGCTTGGCCTCATACTTCTCAACCTTTGTGGCCCCATACTAGGTCAGCTCAGCCTAACCAGGTCGGCTCAGCCTAAACAATGTCTGCTCAGTTTATCAAGTCAGCTTCTCCAAGTCTACTACGAATGGGGGGGTAACCAATAGCTGAGAAGCCCACCAAGTCAACTCAACTTTTTGGCCTCAACCTAGCGGGCTAACTTAGTAAAAGAAGAAGAAGAAGAAGAAAGAAATAGATATAAAAATGTATTATTTTTCAAGTCATGTTGCAAATTTTGTAGCCTCGACAAGGGATAGAAATTCCAAATTAATCCTAGCCAAAAATAGAGCACATCAACTCACTACAAGCAGAATCTGCAAACTCGATAAGAGAAGCACTTGCCGACTCGTTTGCTACTACAACATCTGAGGAAGGTCGCAAGGATGACCCAAATCACCCAAGAGTGGAAAAATGTCACAACAACAACCTAAACCAACCCAGAGTGTTGAAAAACCAAGAAAATGGCTAAGGTCGCAAAGATGATCCAAATCGCCCGAGAGTGGCAAAATGTGGCAACAATGACCTAAATCACCCGAGAGATGAAAAACCAAGAAAATAGCTAAAGTCGCAAGGATGACCGAAATCACCAAAGAGTGGCAAAATGTGGCAACGATGACCTAAATCACCCGAGAGTAGTGAAAAGCCAAGAAAATGGCTAAGGTCGCAAGGATGACCCAAATCGCACAAGAATGATAAAATGTTGCAATGACAACTTTAAATCACCCAAGAGATGAAAAGTCAAGAAAATGACTAAGGTCACAAGGACAACCCAAATCGCTTGAGAGTGGAAAAATGTCGCAACGACGACGTAAATCACCTAAAAGTGGTGAAAAGCCAAAAAAATGTCTACGGTGACAAGGACAACCCAAAATAGCTCGAGAGTGGGAAAAACCAAGATAATTGCCAATGTTAAGAGAGTGACCACAATCCCCAAGAATGGGAAGAGAAATGACAAGAGAATGGTCAAGGTCAAGAGAATGACCCCAATCCTAAGAAAGGTAGTTGTTGAGTACCAAAAGGCGTTGAAATCACCTCTTGCCAAGTTGTAGTCCGAATTCCCTTCATCAGATCAATTCTAAACTTGGGAATGGGGGGCAACTGATAGGGAGGTCAACATACTAACTCGGCATAAAAGGTGAGCTCGGCCTACTAGATCGACTTAGCCTAATCAGGTCTGCTCGACCTACCATGCCAACTCCGCCTACCATGTGGGCTCAACTTAAACCAGGTTTGCTCAGTCTATCATGCCAGCTCAACCTAACTAGATCGGCTTAGCCTGACTTGGTCAGCTTGAACAAGCTGACTAACCAATCACATAAAGGTCAATAACAACTCCAATATCCGCTTTGAGATCCACACCAAGAATCATATAAAGAATCCGACGCCGAGAGTCTAACCAACCATCAAGCACATGATTTCCACCCAAGCTAAAAATCTGCAAAGAAATCCCAAGCCATGAGCCCCTCCAACTCTATAAAAGGACATCAAACTCCTCTCTAGAGGTATGAAAAATTTTCTAACGAATTCTACATTAATTTTCACTAAAAAACGCATCTTTGACTTGAGTGTCAGAGAAACCAACTCTAACACTACACCGGTGGCCTACCCGAACTCTTTCTCTTCTTGTATGCAAACATTAATCACAGATCTAATCACCATGCAACCATCTAAGGAGCACCATTCTGTGCATCATCATTGTCAAACCTTCCATTACAAGAGGTTGATAATACAGGTGACATCATTTTCTATCCAAAGAAATCATAGTTAATCAAAATCATGAACATTTACTTATGTACAAAACCATGGGGCCGCCTCGTTGCCTTTCCAACTCTATTGCATTCTCTCCCTTTTCTGATCCATCCTATCAAACCAGCAAAATAAGGGTGGAGTACAAGCAACTGTTTAAAGAGCCCTTGAGGTAGTATTAGATCTGGCCAGTTCGTCTCAGACACCACCTGTCAGATCAATAAGTCGGCACTATCTTCTTTAGCCCTTTTCAGGAGAAGGATTGAGGTAGATCACAAAAGACATCTTCCGGCCACCGCTACCTCCCTTAGGCTTCCTTAGACTCTTCTCATGTTTATTTCCGAAAGCTCTTTGTGGTGTTAAACAAGTTCTTTGTGCATGCTTTATGAAATTCAGGACCAGCAAAACGAAACTGACCTTTTTCTATTTTTCCACACATGTACACAAAGTGCATTTGAGCTATTTATCACTTGAATAGAGAGTGACATGCCCAGCACGTTGAACCCTTTTGCACTACCAAACTAAGCTGCTATGTGAAAGATTCCTTGACCACTTGCATTTCTTCCTACAGAATAAATGTTTTGTGACAGTGCTATAGGTTGACACGTGGTGTGTTTGGGGTTAAAAGCATCCAAAAAATTCTCAGTTCGAAAACATGTGTCCGAAAAAGGCACCAAATTCAAAATCGCGCATAATATGGCAGTTTGTGCTAATTACATTACATAGGGTCACAAACACTTTTTGGTCACAGACAATCATTCTCCTTTACAGAGCTCACAAACCTATATTTATACATACATAAATGTGATAGTAATTAAGTATTATTAATAACATGATACAATAATATTAATGTTTCACTAGATTCTTCATTTCCTTCTTCCTCTTTCCAGAAAGAGAATGGTGACCCAAAATCTTCATGATTACAGCCTCTAGAGATAGAATCGTTACCCTAGAAATAACTTATACTACAAAGAATGAACATCTTGAATTGTGCCTCAGATTTGGTGTGACCCCTAAGGTCAGACTGACATAAGGGACCAACACATCAGTGCAAAAAAAGTGATTGACACTTTTTGGGGGATGCTTTTCACTTTTCGATGCTAATGTGTCAGCCTTGATGCTGGGTTGACCTTGGGCTGACCTAAGGGGGTCATACCAAATCCTTGGGGCTTAAATTGATAGACACCTAACTTGTCTGTGATTGAAGCTAGCTCCCTTCATTCATGCTGGAAGATGGTTTCCATGATAATTGAACCCTAGCTTGTTTCTTTATCATAACCCCAACCGGCCAATCAATCCACAATCTATTACACTCTCTATCATTCTATGAATTTATATCATGTGGATGGCTTTCAGAAAGAAATTGATAACAAAAATACAAAATTGAACATGATAAAAAAAGGTTCATCAAAAGAAGAGAAAAAAAGAAAAGAAAAGAAAGAAAAGTGAAGGAGAAGCATACGCATAACCAACAATATTGTATAATAATACCTTTATTTAGAACATAATCCTAAAATGAAAGCATGATCCAACACTAATTAAACATATTTCATAGTGGAACATAGTTCATTAATTAATATGTAGCATATCATTTTTATTTGAACTTGTTCAAGCTTTCATATATTTTTTTAATTGACTATTGTATTCTAAATAATCATCATTTTTTATCAAATCCTGTTACACTGTTTTTGCTAAAAGCTTCGTAATTAAGGTGTTCCTTAAGTGGACTGTGTGTGTTAGGATATTCATAGTTTGTGTCTCCTCTTGCTATTCTTTTTTTTATTTCCCCATTATTATGATTCATGATTACTTGATTGATCACATTTTGTCGATTTATGTCTGACCATAATCATGTAGATGAAAAAAAGAAGCTAAAAGCATCGTCTATAAATAAAACAATACCCATTTCTTTCAAAATTTTGCATAAAATAATAATCACTTTTCAAAAAAAAATATCTTGATATTTAAGCTGGTATCGAGCCCATTTAGACTTTAGACTTTGAGAGAAAAGCCGGCATCAATCCCAGAGATGAAGAAAGGGAGAGGGATGTAGTTTCAATGTTCGTCTGATCCTCCTCCCACAAGAGTGCGGTGCAAAGAAGTTTCCTTTGAAGTAACATTCTTTACTTGGAACTTTAGCAAACAAATGTTAATGTGCCATTATGAGAAAGAAATGGTTGACGACTTGCTTATCCATTTTATGTTCACTGACAACCTGTAGAGTTCTTTCTTGGTTCAAACCGGGGTGGTTTAAATTTTCCCAAATGACCTTTTCACAGTTCTCACAAGATTCCTTCGCACCTAATTTTTAGTGTGTCTAATAGGTCTGGAGGATATTTCCAAAATGATTTAGAATTATCTCCTTGGAACCTTCTTGGAACATTTGAAATGGGAGAAATATAAGAATCTTTGATAACAATATAGCTGAATTTAATGACCTCTGGGTAATATGAAATTCTTTGGATCGCTTTTCATTGTAAGATGAATACCATGGATTTTTTTTTTTTAAAAAAAAAAAAAAAAGCGCCCTTACATAATGATATCCCCACAAGTTTGTGTCTTTTGCAATGTAGATGAGGGATCTGGTGCACATATTATGATTCACGGCTCTTTCTCTTGTGGAAAATGGAATCATTTTCTTTTTAAGATCCCTCTTTTTTAGGTCATACCTAACTCTCCCATCGAGCTAATAAGACAATGGAGTGTCCAAACTCATCTATCTAGAGGCAAGAAGTTTTGATTGACTATCCTTCATAGTATTTACTGGGGATATGTAAGGAGTGAAACAAGAAGATTTTTTAAGGCGTGTCTAGGCCTGTCTCCGAAGTTATTGACTCTATCACTTTCAAAATAACTTCTTCGTCTATGGCTTCAAAGGAATTTGAGGCTCTATTTCTGAACAATCTTATAAGAGGCTGGCGCTCATGTACTTTTCATATAGACTAGCAATTGGGCTAGTTTGCTCCTGGTTGGGAATTGTATTTTTTTCTTGCTTCTCTATTCTATCTTGCTAGCCTCCTTGGTCGCTTTTTTTTTTCACTAAGAAAGTTATTCATAAATAAATTAATTAATTATTGACCTCTATATTGTTGGAATTTTTCATGTTTAGAGGGGATTGATGGGCATAGCCAATTGATCGAAGCGGCTAGGCCTGATCGATCAATCGAGCATATGCTTGATTGATCAGGACGCTCCTTGGGGAGAAAATTAGCGATGGAAACACTGCAATTTTTTCGTTTTCATTCATAAGAAAGTGTAGAGACGTGTTTAGGGCTCCACAAACATTCACACATGACTTTTCAACAATGAAAAGGTGTTTAGAATTCTACAAATACATCTTAAGGTATCCCTATAATTTCTATAAAAGAAAGGAAAACCCAAATGTAAACTTTTGCTTCAGAATTTTTTTTCTCTCTCATTTCTTTATCAAACTTTTATACCTTTGTAAAAATCCATTGAGTTCTCTTTATATACAGTTCTGAAAGATTATTCATTAGTATTCAATGGTTGATTTTACCGTACTACAAACCGCCAATCAACAACACAATTTCGATTGGATCCATTTTATCCTTAAGACAAGTTTGTTGACTCGTTACAGTCTCTATTTCTTTTAAGAAAAGGGTAATGGGAGAATATTGTCTTAAGGAAAACATGATATGTGACTTAGACATTGTTTTTCCTTCATCTTGTCAAATCCCTACAGCCAAAATCTTCAATTCTAACATGTATCTCTATATACAACTCAATTCATGATTGGTGCTCGATGAGGAAAGACTACAATATTGACCAATAGTATTTGGCATGGTCTAGAGATCACCTCACTTCCATGAGGTAACCTATATTATTTTAATATTGCTTCGTTTGCTTGGTTGGTCCTGTTTCTTTTCCTGTTTTTGTTTGTTGTTTGCAATGACCATCCAAGTGAATTTGTTTTCTTCTTCCTCTCTTCAATTAAATTTCTTCTACTTTCATAAAAAAAAAAAAAAAGGGGTTATATAATTAGTTCAAATGGTAAAAGCCTTAGCTTTTTAATTAGAAAAAAAAATGAAAAGAGGCAGTACCAAGCGTGAAAGCAATGGGATGTTAACAGTTCCTTCCTAACTTTTTCAAATGTTTAATTAGAGTTGCAAAATTGCAATGCAGTAAGTAATTATAAGCTAAAGGATATATATAGGACTTTGATTATTAATCCGACCAGTGAGAGTGAAGATATCATCCTTGCATAATGCAAATGGACCAATACAAGCTCTAATTATTGCGTCACTGGAATTAAGTTTAGAAATGCAGCCAATTAGGTAGTTTCCTTTTAGATTAAATGGCGATACCTGCAATAAAGTTGCCAATTCGAGACCCATGGTACGGGTGTGCAGTTCTTGACCTGGTCTGCCAACCAGCCTGTTCTTTTTCCATTTTCAGGTTCATTACTTGTAACCCAATAAATAGTCAAGTCACATTTGGGTTGAACCTTAATTGGTCCAAACCATCTCGTTGCCACCCTTAGGCCTTGTCTGGTTGCCACACAACTCTTGCCTGAAAATCCTCTCTTTCACTGTTTCACATGAAATGATGAAAACTGTAACACAAGATTTTCTTTTTCTTTTTCTTTTTCTTGGCAACCAAACAGTCATTAAAAAAATAAGAGAAAATGATAGGAATTACAGATTTTTTTCTCTTCTTTTCCTTTCTTTTCTATCCTTTTCTATTCAATTCAAGGCAACTAGACAGGGCCTTAGAAGATTCCAAAATATCATGTATAATAATAGTTTGAACATTGAAGTGTGACCCAACCTATAGAAGTAATTGCATGAGATCCTTTTCCACACTTTTTTTTTATAGGTAAATGTTAGTGGTTAATTTAGGTGAAGATAGGTTTTGAACCCAGGTCTGTGGTATAATACCCATATATTTTACCAATTTAGCAAGCTGGCATCTTCGTTGATACACAAGAACCTGGGATCTCAAGGTCACAAGAGAAAGTACTGCCCAAAAAAGAAAACAAGCGAAACCGTCTAAACCCCACCATAAATTGTGCAACAAACCACGACTGCTCCTTCACCATTTCCTGGCATTCTCTATGAACTAAACTGAGAGACTTAAAGGGCTAAGCTCTCAATCTATTGGCTACGACCCAAAAGTTGTAATTTCGTGGACATGGGTCCAGACCCAATGGACCCACTACACAAAAAGAAAAGAAAAGAATACCTTAGACCAAACGGTGGCACATGGTCTACCTTTATGGGTTTTGCTTTAGTATAAAGAAATTGACTAATTAAGAAAAAAGCTTTGTGCCCCACAGTGAGTGAGTTTGCCGATTTATATACAATGTACTTCAGACTTTTTTTTTATTAAAAGCTCAGAACTTGAACATGTGAGTGTAAAGAGTCTGATGACGCCATGAAAGATGAGTTTCATCTCTCTCCTTTGTCCCATTTGATGTGAGTAACACTTCAGGTTCCAAAATTAATATTTGTTGAACTCCACATAGGGTTATAGTTACATAATAAATAGAGGAAGAATCTATACGAGATGACTATATCATGATCACCCTGTGGACAAGAATGAGAATGTTCAAGTAGGGGTGACACTTCCCTTGGGTTTGGTTTCTCTAGTCCCAAACTAATTTTATTTCAAGATGGGTTCTGGGTTGAATAGTTCCTCTAAAAAGGACTTGGATTACCAGCTTAATATTTTTTAGGGTTGGGGTTGGCTCTTCTCAACTTTGGTGCAACTCAGGTAGGTTGGGTTGGGCTGAGGGCAAAGCCAAGCTCAGCCCAACCTTCAACCTGAGCTGATGCAACCCAAGTCCAACCCAGGGTGCTCATTCTTTAATTCAGGCACAAACCGGGTTGTGCTTGGATCAAAGAGAAAACAACAAGGAAAATCTAAGGATGGAAAGAAAAGATACTCACGCAAGTTAGAAAGATGTACTTTTGAAGGCTGTCATTACGGCATTACCATCCTATGCCATGTCATGCTTCCTCCTACCCAAAAAACCGGGTTGGGTTGGTAAAGGTCAAGTTAGGCTTGGTTTCAATATTCTATGCTAAGAACATATAATGTTGAATTCTGAATAGCTTTGCAGACTCCAACCAACGACTGAAACAAACACTTACATAACTAATTTTCTTATATGAAGTATGTGAAATAAAATGCAATATGGTGTGGCTGAGGTTGAGTTGTGTTGCCTAAAACCTTAACTTAAGCCCAACCCATCCCAACCCAAGTTACAATAATGCTTGCCCAAATCAATTTAAAAATCAGTTTTGGCGATAGCCCAGCCCAAGTTGCACCCGTACTTTTCAACCTAGGCCCCATCTTGTATTCTAGTTGCCATGAAAGGAGGGTTTTCCCATGATTCTTGTAAAAAAAATTCTCGAGATTCTCCTTTTCTAGGCGTCTGGTTGCTGAGAACAAGAAATCCTTGATAACGTGATTTTCTCATGAAAAGGGACATTGACTTTCATTATCATGGCAACCAAACAACAATAAAAAAAGGAATGAAATACATATAATTTTCTTTTCCTTTTCATCCTTTTCAATTCAAGGCAAGGCAACCAGATGGGGCGCTAGTTTAATTCTGTGTTAGAGTCTAGATTGGGCTTTCCAAAATGGAGCAGACCCATTACCATTCTTTATAAGCAACCCCTAATCTTAACGTTATTGTTCACACATGTTGAGTATCTGTAGTAATTTCGTTGGTAGGCTTCACGCAGGAACTTACTATGCCATTCAAGTTATGAGTTATGAGGAAAGGCACAGAGGATTGTATCCGCTCCTCTTATCTTATGCTTCTCTCTGCACCCTGTCAGGGGGAGGACACA
>JAOXJP010230159.1:0-10836 GCA_025762735.1 Platanus orientalis
GTTATATTTAAATTCATTTGTAAATAACTTAGGTTGCTTGTACATATGAATGTGTTATAGTTAAATTCATTGTTTTATTTTTCTTTTGTGAATAACTAAGATTGCTTGTACAATTTAGGATGTACACTTTGTTTGTAGGACACTAACTTAGTCTATCATTAGAAGTTTGGGTCAGAGAGAACAGTCTCCCCATTTGTTTGAACTTATGTGAAGTGTAGATGGTCCAAGTCCTTTTTTTATTTTTGGTTTTTTTTGTTTTACTTTTTTTTCACCTACTTTTAAAAGTTTTCTGGTATTTTCAATATTTCTAATTTATATGTTTATATGCATTCTCTCATCATACTTAATAAACCTTTGCATAGGTAATAAATTAAACTAGCTTGCACCTAAATCGAGCCTACCTAAGATCAACCAATCCGATTCTAACTAATATAAAGATAGTCCAAAATTAACCAACAAATTGAGTCAATTTACACTAAAGTCAACTAAACAAGGCTATCCTTGAATCATGCAACCTAAAGCCTAATCAATCAAGTCAAATCCACCTAAGTTAACCTAAAAAACAAAAAATGTCCCATTTGATTTATTAAAGGCTATTATTATCAATTTGAGCTGGACTTATTCAAATCAAATCATCCTAGACCAATCTATCACAAATAAAACCAACCTAGACGAAGTTAACCCTAACCAAATTAATTCAACCTTAACTGAAATAACTCTAATCAAACCAACCCTAAAACCAAACCAACCCAACCCTAAACTTGGTTAGTCTAAAATGAATCAGGTTAATCTAGAAAGAGTTAATTTTAACCAAACTCAGTCCAATCAACTTAACCCTAAATGATTCACCCCCAAATCAAACCCAATTACAATCAAGCCAAATTAACTCAGCCTTAGAATATTTGTAGAAGACTGTAACATTAAATGACAAACCAACCTAAACTAAGTGAACCTAAACCAAATCCATTCAAATCACAACAAACCAAGTGATACTAAACCAATTTGAACCAAATAAAAAGAACCAAAATCAATTCAAACCAAATTGATTAAACCAATACAAAGCCAAATCAATTTTAATCAAATCAAGTCAGCCTTAAATCAAGATTAACTAAAACCAAAACAATCCAACCCATATCAAGTTAACTCAAAATGGGTCAACCATGATCAAATCATTTCAAATTATTCGAATCATGTGAGTCAACTCAAGTTAAGCCAACCCAAGAATAGACATTTAGTCAAATAAACGATGAAAACAACTTAAACCAAAATCATTTAAATTAAAGAGACCCAAACTAATCAACATCAATGGAAATAAACTGACTAAAGATATGAATCGAATCATTGACCATCACTACCACTACTAGGGGCACAACATGTCATTTCTTTTCTTTATTGTGATTTATTTTATTTTATTTTAAGGACTTGGATCTTATGATGTATTTTTTTCAAGTACATGTTTTATTAATCACTTTTAGGGACACGGATCCCAACTTTGGATTTTTTTCTCTTCATTTTTCTTTTAAAAGAAAAAAGCTTCAAATACTAATGATAATCATGTTAATAACAGAGGTCAGTCAGCATGATTAGTAGACCTGGTACTTAAGATCTTTTATTTTGCCACCATAGAAAGTGAGAAGTCACAAAGTATCTCTCAAGTCGAATCACAGCCCAAAGTCTCAAGAGTGTCCAACACAAGATTATCAAGGAAAGCCTTTATTGTGGTCCGACCATCATTTTCATATGTCAATATTCACCAAGGGGCAACACAAGCTTAGCTACTTCCCTAAACAATGGGCTCAGCGATCCCTCCCACTGATCCAATTCCTCTCCATCAGTTTCCAATTGCACCTCTGGCAGCTTCCTTAAACCATCTTCGTTTCAATCTTAGACTACGTTCATGGAAGGCAGCTTTAGAGAAGATGAGACGGGAACCCAATGAAAGCATAGAAGATTATGCCTTTCGTTGGAGACAAGTTGTAATTAGCCAAAAGGTGTCATTAGAGGATGATGAAGTAATATAAATATTTTTGAAGACTCTAGGCATAACCTACCAAGTGATGTTGTTAACCCGAATGCATTCGGATTTTGAAACCATTGTCAAAGTTGTTATAAGGATTTAGAAGGCAATCTAAGAGGGTTTGATTAAGGAAATTGATGGAAAATAAAACATTACTCCAGTACCAATCTCATTTGAACCCCAACCCATTCTTAACCCACAAATGCACTCAATTCAATCCCAGTCTCAACAAAATTTTGTGCCACCCTTAATCTCACCTACTCAAAGAAATGCCTTACTAAATAATCCCTTACTATTTCCCAACAACAACTAAAGAGAAAAAGAAAGGAGTTCACCCCACTTCCCTGCACCCTCACTCATATGTTAACTTTCTTGGTTGAACACAGATATCTTCAATTACTCCCTCCATGCCCTCTACCAAACCCTCTCCCAAAAACATATAATCCAGATGTGTATTGTGCTTACCATCAAGTTACTAGTCATACTACTGAACAATGCTACTAGCTTAAGCACCATATCCAAAATTTGATAGACCAGGGAACAATTGTTTTTTAGCCCTCCTCCCATCATTTTACCCCAACATCTAATGTCCAATAAAATCCTTCATTTCCATGATATCCAAGGTTGAAGACAAAGCAGGGAGTGACATGAAGTCTAGCAACTAACTATGAGAAATTAGCATTTTTTATTTACCATAATGTAAAAAAGAACTACGGTTGGCTTATCCCAATCCCTCATGTTACTGCGTACATAGGCAACTTGGAATTTAAAACCAAGCACAACCCCTTTAATAAAAAAGAAAATGTTGGTACCATTGTACATGATGAAAGCTCATTTGAGAACAAATCTCAATGAATAGTGATTGGAGACTTAATGAATTGCTTATCCAAGGTTGTATAAATATAAGACCTCTTTTAGTACTTTTTCACGTTAACTGTCCTAAAAATAAGTAATGAATAAACATGAAAAAAAATATAATTCAACCAACTACATTCATTTCAATATCATGCACCATGATTTCAAAACATAAGTTTATCAAATATCACAATTTGTTTCATATATAAAGTAAATATAGGTTTTAAAATCACTAGATTTCAAAATCACATTTTTCAAAAGTCATGCATTGGTTTTCCTCACTCGTTTTTTATGGTTTCCAAAAATCCCTTTAGAGGACTACATTTTAAAAATATTTCAAAAGTAACTAACATTGTATGCCTTGGGTGATATATTTTCCAAAATAAGGGTAACATTTTTTTAAAATAATAATTTTCATATGAAAATGATTTTATTTTCAATTATGTACATAAATAGTGTTTTTTCATGCATGCCTTATTTTTCTAAAGTCATTATTTTTCAAAAAAAAAATGATTTTCACACAAAAAAAATGTCATTTGTTTTTATGTATATGTTATGTTTTCAACATCAAGTTTTAATCATGACACATAAGAGCATTTTTAAAAAAGGAATTTCCAAATACATATGTAGTGTTTTCAAATTGAATCATCTGCTTAGATTACATGTCACATTAGTTTTAAATGAATTTTTAAAACCTAAAGGGGTTCCGTTCGTGCGGTCAAATGACTGTAGTCTAGTATAGGCCCTCCAATGATAGGTTTTGGTGTTCAATCTCAGGGAAAATTTTGTTAAACGACTAATCAAATCTCATGTAAAAGAAAAATATTTTATCAATTTAATTTATGAACATTCAAGCTTAATAAAATAATAATGAGTTGAATTCAGAAGGAGTCTCATGAATAAGTCTCTATAAAATGATGGTTGTTAATGAAGAAATAATAGGTTATCTCATCTAGAGAAGAGGGGGAAGTGTACCCTTAAGTGAAAAACGTTTGGAGATGCTAAGGTTCTAGAATCTTTAAAGTTTGAAAGAAGAGCGTAGGTTTCAAATGCCTTGTTGAAATTGAAATCAGAGTAGAAAATGCATTAAAGCTGCCGTGGTAAGAATTCATTGAAGTCTCCTAAAACTTGTCAATTGGATGATCTAATCACTAGGGTATGAGCTTTACTCTAAGACTATCTAACAAAAGACAAGTTTCACCTCCTTCTTGATGACCACATTAATGTGAAGAAAGAGATAATATCGGGTACTATAATTAGGATGGATTGACAATGAATTAACAAAAAAAAAGAGCGAAAAATATGTGTCAAGGATCTTAAGTCAAAGTTTATTCTAAATATTAAAGAAGGCAACCTAATAACTAAAGAAGATAACCCTTATATGTTCAAAGACAGAACGGGAGGCCATTTTTGGTCGAACAGATTCTTAGAAAAATCACATTTCACCTTTACCACTAGTGAGCCAGTTTAAGCCTTAAAAAAAAGTCTTTCTTTATCAAATCATCCCTCCTTAGGTGTTCATTTGAATTAAAAAGATGTCAAAAGTCAAGTGATCTAAAAAAAAAAAGAAAAAAAAAGAAGAGTTTGAACTACGTTCAACTTGATCCCTAAAAGGTACATAGGCAGCCTAAATCCAGGTTCAATCACATCAATAAAGTATGCATCTTGGGGATCCTTGGTACATATCAATGAAACATGCATGTGATATATTGTATAATTTACAAAGGGGGCAATTACCCATATTGTGTAAACAATAAAAAAAACACTTTCGTATGTCATGATGAACACCCAAACCCTGACAACGATTCAATAAAATTTGAGCCTATATCCCCTTTATTGATACCCATGTCCTAAGCCATGTTTTGCCCCATAAACTAAGTCCTCTTTAATCTTTGATCACTTAGGGCAAATCCTTAAGTTAAAATGCCTTCAAAATTTTTTTTAGCAAGATATTCGATGATGATGGAAACTTGACATAAGAAAAATAAAAATAAAAAAAGGAAAACAAAAAAGAAGCATGTTCGAAAGGACATGGTGAAAATCTGAAAGGGCACCATGAGTAGAAGCAACAAACATGGCAAGAGAAAAGCCACGGGCATGGTGAAAATCGAACTCCAGCGCCATGGGAAAAAATAACGGGGATGTCAAACTCGGGAACTCCATAATTCCAAGGGCAAAAATAAAAAAAAGGGGGCAAAAAATAAAAAAAGAAAAAAAGAAAAGTCAATCAAGGTCTATTCATCCTAGATTCGAATGACAGATAACATACAAGAACATCAAGAAAGAGGGAAAAATGTCAAGAATGTAAGAAAAGACAAGACAAATCAAGGGTGTTCGTCCCAATGTGCACTAGTGAACTATGGGCAAAAGGAAAGCAAAATTAAGAGAGAATGGTGCAAGGACAGCCCCAGAAGCTAAGATATGTTCTAAGAATTAGATCAAAATCTAAGAGAAATAACCCTCGAAAAAAAAAAGAAGACACCAAGATGGGGCAAGATATCAAGCATTTATAAGGATAAAAGCAAGGGCAATCAAAACCAATAGACAAATGATGAGTACAGGGGCAAAACACTCATGGGGAACACCAATGAATAGATTGTTGCACAATACAGATTGAGGGCAAAATTTTTATCAAGTATTGGAAACTCAAGTCCAACTGAAAATTCAAGAAACCAGTCTTGTGCATCAAAGGGCGTTTGGCATGAAAAGGGGAAACTAACCCAAAACTTTGAAAGTTGACAGAAACCCGATTAAGTTTTCTTTGACAACCATCATTTTAAAAGATATCAGAAGACCATGATAAATTCAAGCAAAAAAAAAAAAAATCAAAATCATTACCAATAAAAGCAAAAAAAATCAAAAATCAAAAATAAAAAATGAAATCAAAAGCAAGCAAACTAAATCAATGAAACATGTACTAAAACAAAACTCAAGCCTTTGGCTACACTTGCAATCGACGAGCAGGAAGTAACAATAAGGAAGGATCTTGATGAATGACTTTGGACTTTACCGCAAAATCAACAAAGCAAATCCTTTACTGCAGCTTAAGGTGTAGCACCATCTACATTGCAAAACGTACCCCAAAAAAGTGGAAATCACCCACCAAATTTGATTGTTGGGTATGTGTCACATTATAGACAGATGTGACACTTTAAGCTACAATAGAGGACTTGCTCTCTCCTGACTCAACACTAGGATATGGTGAGTTAGAAGTTGGAAAAATTTTCAAATGGTCTAAATACTTCTTGGAAATTGGAATAGGTTGGTGCCCCATAACATTAGCAACACTCGTATCCCCGTAGTACCAAAAATCCAGTAAGACAATGCCAATCAAACATTTTTGACCAATCAACTTTGTCGAATTTTACCCATAAAAGGATAGCCATACTCTTAATCAATAGTATCAATCACAGAACAAGATGGTTTCCATCTAAGAACGATTATTTTTTCTCCATCAGTGCTGAATTTCTTACAAGATCTTAGTGACCAATGAACTACTCCAAATCCTCACAAGGAGGAGAGGTAAGAATGATCTTATGTTGAAATATAATAAGTATATTAACTCATCCCTCTCCTATCACCTTAGGGTTTTAAGCAGGGGCAGAGCAAGAATTTTCACGTGGGGAGGGGGGGGAGCCAAAGGATTATGTGTGCCCCCTTAACAGATGCCAATGGTGTACCCACAATTAGAGGGTGAGACGTCACATCAAAAAAGTGAAAAGCATCGCCACTAAGTGTAAATCACTTTTTCAACGTGTCGTGTCACCTGCTGGTCGCAGGCACACTATTGGCACCCATTAAGGGGTGCACCTAATCCGATCCTAGGGTAAGGATTCTCTAGGATTTTCAATCATCTTCAGTGTCAATGAATAGGTACCACTCCATTAGCAATCGGTGTGTGACATGTGGCCTGACAAAGGGTGTTTGAGTTTATACACATGGGTTAAAGGAGGGTATTATAGTAAATATACTTGTGTATTTACTAATTGAAAGATGTTTTGTCTAGGATTAGGAGTCCAGTACACCAGGTGACTTTACATGGAATAAAATGGGCAGTGGTTAGATGGAATTTTAAATTCCCACCCATTTTTTTCCAAATGAAGTCACTTGGCACCCTGGACACCATCTTGGGCTGAAAATTTGCTCCATTTATTTTATTTTATTTTAGTTCATTAATTTGCTCATTTTATTAATGCACTCTTTGTCTGAAATTGTGTCATAGTTTGAGTAAAGATTGGAATGGTACCAGTTCAGTCAGATTAGAGATGACATGAGCTAATTTCCCGGTAAGGTGTGGGGGGGGGGGGGCAACTGATTCCAATCAATCCGGCCCATTATTATTACAAGGATACTCACACATTGAGGGAGGGCAATTGCCTCCCTTGCTTCTACGTGTTTTAGGAGATACGGTTAATTGCTTTATTTAAGGTGGTATCAGAACAGGTTTTAGGTTGCAAGTTCAACTCTCCTAGTGGACACAAATATTCTCCCAGGCCTCACACCTAGTTCCCCATGTTGATTGATTATGAGTGTCCCTGGGAGGGGGGGGGGGAGTGTTGAAATATAATAAATATATTAACTCATCCCTCTCTTATCACCGGGGAGTGTTGAAATATAATAAATATATTAACTCATCCCTCTCTTATCACCTTAGGGTTTTAGGAGAAACAGTTAGTTGCTTTATTTAAGATGTTACATGTACAAAAGTTACGACAGAGTAGACCAGTGACAAGGCCTTCTTAGGTACATTTATAAAAGCCATGGGAATTTGGAGAAGTGATAATATATCTTTCATTTGCCAATGTGTTACATCATGCTCCTCTTAGATTGATCTCCAATAGAGCACATTTCGAATTTAGCTGATCCTAATCTAAAATGAATTTGGGTAAAAATTTTGGGATGGCTTTTATAAACTAAACCCAATTCAACCAACCACAGATTTGATGCAAAACATTTTTTTATTTAATAATAAATCCTCTGATCACGTCTTCAGGAGAGAGGCACGTGGGTTCAAGCCACCAGTCTCCAGTTTGCAAATTATTTTTGTGACCAGGAGAGGCACACATTCACCCTAAAAAAGTGAAAATCACCCTCCAAAAAGGTGATTTTAGGGTGATCTTCACTTTTTTTGGGGGTGCATGTCTCCTAGTCGTGTCTGTGTGTGTAAAATTTGCGAACAGGAGAGGATCTATCCTCGGGTTCATGAGTCTACAAGTGATTGTGTTGATATTTGTTACTTCTGTATTGTGCAATTATTTTTGGGTTAGGCTAAGCTATTTTTAGTCTAGTTTAAATTTGGGTGAAATTAAATGGGACAAATTTATTATTCATGCTGAAACCCCCACACAATGCCTAAAAGAACACTTAGGATGGTCTCAAGTAAATGCTTGAGTGGATATCTGTGTCACATAGTTTTCACGATTGAGTATGGGCTTGCTTGAGACGATCCCCAAAGAAAGAAGAGGTTTATAACCATATATATATGGGATATATGTGAATTAAGTAGCCCATTGTGCTGCACCGGCCGTCTCACATCAGCACGACTGTTTTGGTAATGTGCATGATTCAACAAGTTAGATCCTTAAAGGCACCTTAAAAACTTTGATCTAAACTTAGGGTGGAAGTTAATTATAATATTTTGGAATCACTTTCTGTAAGAGCACCCATTAAACTACCATTAAAGAATGACATGTGGCTAAGAGTGGGCCCACTTTTAAGTTTACAACCTGACATGCGTAATAAAGCTCTCGCCTAAGATTGAAATGTAGATTTTTTTTTTTATATACATGTTCTGTTTTGATGGCACTTTTAAGCTTATCGTAGACACTGCTTAGACCACCTAAATCTTGCCGTTTTGGTGAAGGGCTATGGGAGACTAAAAACCCTTGTTCCTTCCATACCGTTTTGCACCTCTTACGTACCCCATGGCCATGATACCTATCGAACTACCCAAATCAGTGAAACCTGAATCGTTGTAACTGTTAGGCGCGTCTGTTGCATTTCACAATATTGACGCTGGACTACTGACTGCCGCATCAGCTTTGTTGATCGACTGAAGATCCCGAATGACGATCTTCTTCTCCCATCACGGTAGAGCTTCTAAGTGAATCAACGTAAGCTCTCTTCATGCTCTATAAATAGGGACGTGAGTAAGTGAGTTGGTGCAAGCTGTTCTTTAAAGAGAAGACTGAGAAACGAAGGAGAGAAAATGAGATCGAGTCTTCTAGGAGATTATCAGAGTTGAGCTCTGAAGGAGGAAGAACCACCAACACCCTCACCATGATTCTCCTCTACTACCCTCTCCTTCACTCTTCCTAACACTCACTGAGATTCCAGAACTCTGCTCTCTTCCTTAAAGAAGAGTAAGCCTGATATCTCAAATCTATTGCTCTCTTGGAGAGGCCCTCTCTTCTGAGAGAGGTTGTCTTATTCCAATGAGAAGCATCCTCTTAAGGCTCGAAAATCTCTTTATGAGAAACACCAATCTCTTGAGAGAGAAACACTTTACTGAAACTTCTTTTACAGAGTTGTTATACTGTCCAAACTTTGACAGAATCTAAAAGTTCATTAAAACTGTTTTTAACATACCTGGGCCTTAAGTAACAGCAAGGTTCATTCTTCTTTGCCGGAGAGTGCGACTCCATTGAGAGATAAGGGTTATACTCGAGTGAGATTATACCCAAAAGGTAGCTTGGCTCAATCCCTTGGATAATCATCAAGAGGCCTCGACTATCTTCATGAAATGTCAAGTCTACACATCCTCTGTCTTGGATGAATCAGTTAACATAATATTAACACTACAACAAAAATAAGTATTTGCGACATGATGTTAACGACGTTCACATAATGTGCGTCATAAATGATGAGTTTTTATGACGCCCTTTTTTTTAATGTCGTTAATATCTAAACTTAGGTTAGCTTTAATAGTATGCTTTTTAAGAATGTTGTTAATACACTGATGAAGGCATGTATTGGCATGTCGTTTATATTAGAAGTTATTAATGGCGTGCATGTGCATGACGTGAATGGTAGAAACTATTCACGGCATGCCGTGCGGGATACATTTGCATGTTGTCTATATTATAAATATTCACAGCATGCATGTGCATGCCCGTCTAATTTAAAAACTATTTATGACATATATTTGCATGCCTACATAAGTGTAAAAATATATGGGCTTAATTTTTTCTCCTCTCATGTGATATTTCTCTATTTGCTTATTCATTCTTCCTCTTTTATTCTAAACGCATCTCTTGGTCTCTTGCAAACCCAAACCTTGTCTTGGCTCGCAGCTTGGCTCATTAAGAGTCGGGCCTTGATTTGAGCTTGTTTCTTAAATGAGCTTGAGCCGAGCTTTACACTAAGCTCAACTCGCTACAATCCCAACATGTGAAAATCTTGGTTATATATAGTGAAAATAATAATATTGAAACAATACAAACTCGGCTAATGGGTCATTATGCTATTGGGCATTTTATTTCTAACAAGTCCCATTTACAAGCTCAAACTTGGCATGCACCTCAGATCATGATCATGAGCATTGCCTTCCTTTGATGAGCCCGAGCTGAACTGGGCAAAGCTTGGCTCAACTCTGCTAATTGACACCCATACACATGTTGCTCAGTGCCTGACGCTCAAGGTTGCCCTAACTAATTTTTGACGAAAACCGGCTTTAGATTAAGATAGGGGGTGGCAATTCATGTTGACAGGTCGGGTTTGTGTCGTGTCGAGATAAGGGTATACAACTATACACCTCAACTTGAAACTAACCCATTTATTAATCGTGTCAAAGCGGGTCCACCCTCTTTGACCCGAAACACGCGTTTACAGTCAACCCTAACCATTTTATGTTGGACTCGTATCACTTGCGATGGGGAATAAATGAGCCATCTTGAGCCGAGACACAAAGGGGGTGGGGCCCATGCACTTTTTGCAGGTGGGGGGGTGGGCCCCATACACTTTCT
>JAOXJP010230160.1:0-10835 GCA_025762735.1 Platanus orientalis
ATGTATTAGTTAAGATTTAATTCTTCTACTTTGCTACCATCATGAATTCATTGAAATCCTAAGCTTCTCTCTATGATTAAAGGTAAGAAGGTTGAATCTGTATGAAAGTAAAAAGGAAAAAAATGATTTTTACTCCTCATGCTTAATGCTTGCCTTGATATCCCCATAGATGAAATTCCTATCCATATCATCATTGCTAGTTGGTAGTCATTACTTACCTTAATTGACTCCGAGCTCTATTGCTTATGTTATCTTGTATGCTAGTTTCTCATTGATGTTATTATGCCTTCCACTTGATTATATCCACTTATACTTGATTTGATGAGCTTCATTTTAGTATCTTTGCATCCACATGTATGACTTGTTTGAGACTTTTACACTATTGTTGGTTTTAGAAAGTTAGAAAAGGAATTTACTAGCATTTTGTTTTGGTGTGAATATGAGTTACTATTTCCCATTTGGTTTTAGGTAAGGTTTTTACATGATCTCACTTATGAGTTTTGTTACCTGAATGCATTATTTCTTTATATAATTACATATTACTCTATATATGCATTGATTTTAAAGTACCATTCTGATTTCGAGAATTTTGTTTTAGACCCAATCACCGGGTGGCATTAATAGGTAAATATGGCACCAGTTGTCGATCAACCCTTGATGCCCTGGGGGATTTTTTGCGGGCTAACCCTTTATGCCTTGGGGGATTTTTATGGGCTAACCCTTGATGCCCTAAGGGATTTTGTAGGCTATATTGGTCTATTGACCCATTTTAGTTCAGGTACCCAATCACTGGGTCACATTAATAGGTGAAGACGACACTACCTGCCCACAACCCTTGATGTTCTAGGGGATTTTTTTGGGCTAACTCTTGACGCCCTAGGGGATTTTTACAGGCTATATTGGTCTTATGACCCCATTTATGGACCCACTCACCCGGTGGCATTAATAGGTGAAGACGACACTAGTTGTCCACCATTTATATTCAAGATTTCAGTTTTGTCAGGGACCTTACATAGGTCATATGATATTTATGTTTTGTAGACCCTACATAGGTTACATGATTTCAGTTTTGTTAGAAGCCCTACATGGGCTAATCCGTTAGATTTGATACGAGGTATTTTGATGAGATTTGATTTAGGAACTCTACATGGGTTGAGTTGTTATGATCCGAGGTGTGTTTTGGTGGAAACCCTTCGTGGGTTACATGAGTTGAGAGTTGTATTAGGCTTCCATGAGCATGCATCAATTTTGAGATCTATTAGCTAAGACAACTTATTTGAGAGGTGCTAAGGCCCATTTATTTATAAATATTTTTGAAATAAACAATTACATTACATGTTGCACGTTCCTTATGAGTTACGCTTTGTTGATTCAGTTATAAACTCTTGTTGGTTTGGCTTATTACTTTTACACTCTTGTTAAATTCTGATCATTATTGTAGTTAGTCGACTCTTATATATTCATCTGTTCTGATTTGGTATCATTCTGTACTTATAACATACGATTTATTCCATGGGACATCATGTATGTTCTCTCACGAGCTTTATAGCTTATCCATGTTTTTAACACCCTTTCAGATGAAGCTCTATAGCACGGGATCTTTTGCAGGTTCAGTCTAGAGAGATGATTCGTGGAGATGAGTGAACCGTCCATGTTACTTCCTTTTGTTTGTTTATTTTCAGCACTCATGTATGAGACAGTTTAGGATTTTGAGACATGATTTGAGTCAGTTAGTTAGTACTTTTACTTGAGGTGATGAGCTTGATGTTGGCCCGTTTAAATGGCTTATTTGATATTACTATTTAGATGCTTATGAATTTGTTTAGTTTGATGGATGAGAGTAGTAGTTATTTGATATGGATATTGGAGGTTCTTATTATCTTCCACTGCATAGTTTAAAATGTGTGTGTTTATATTCCGCTACACTTTATGGATGAATTTAATTATCTTATGATTATGCTTCCACTGTGAATGTTGGTAATTGATGATAGTAATTGGATAAAAGAATGAAAAAAAATACACGTTGCAAATCAGTAAGTTAAGTAAGAAACCCCTTCCGCAAGGAAAGAGTAATGTCACATTCCGAGATCTATGTCATTGTGCACGTGTGTTTCTTTATATTACCCCAATTTTCGTGTGCAAGTTTTGGGGCATGACAATAAATTAGCCTCCACTCCAACGACTTTGACAATTCTTTGGTGTGTAAAATGAAAAAAAAAAACTCAAAAACATGAAATCAAAGAAGAATCCATAAAAAACTAAGACTATCCTCTCTCAATCTCTAAGATACAAAAGTCTCTTTGGTTGTGAGTACTTGTAGTGGGGTGTGTGCTCTCTACATGAGCTCTTCTTCGTTCTTTTTTTTTTTTTCAAAAATGGAAAACAAAAGAATTCCAACCTGAAAACGTTGCTGCCTCTTGGTTGCCCAGTGTATGACAGTTTCTAAATTTATTAAGATTAAATAGCATATCTCATCTAATATAGCAACCTATATGTGCACAATAAATTGAAATTCAATTTTAAATCTCATCAATATATTTCTAAATATGTCACAAACCCCTACAAAAATTGAATCAAAATATAAAAAAAATCCACAAAAGTTAACAATTTCAAATATTAATATATATGGTTGGAAAAAAACATTAGTATTTCAATTGATTAGTAAAATACTTAAAATCAGATTAACTATTTATTAGTATATTAAACAAATTCAAAAAATATTTAAGTCCAAGAAAAATTCAGAACTAAGAATCTAAGCCCGAGCTTGCCACATTAAGCCTACAAACCCAGTTAGGGCTAGGATCAAAATATAACAGGTTTTATATATTTGTTATATTGCATTGGTAGTGCTCAGTGCAATATTGTTGGTTTGAGAAGATGTTGAACACATACGCCTTCCATGATGGATCAGTGAGGATTTTATACGTTGACCCCTAACTTGTGCCGACGTCCGCCGATGGCCAAGCAGGTGGAATTATCAACGCCGAAAGTGATTTTCACTTTTTGGGGGCATGTGGGAATCACTTCTGATGCTGATGTGGCTGCCCTTTGACCTAGGCGTTTGCCTACACCAAGCGTAGAAAAGCCTTGCCGATAATGGAACCACCATTACTTCTTGGGACCCAATACATGGTGGATCCCTCATTTACTACAAAGCCCGAACACTTGACCATACATCCATTACAATGCAACAATACGCTTTGGTGTGTATGCAATGTTATTATTGTGAACATGTGCATCACATGTACTCTCCAATGATTATCATGATGAAGATAAAAAAGAACTTTAAGAATTCTTATATTAGGTTTAGATTTTTTAAATTAAGTTAGAAATTTGACAAAGACATTAATAACTTCTGTCATTCTCATTTCTAAAATTTTAAATTCCTTCAATTTAATTAGAATTTTAAAAGGCTTCTATTCAAGTGGTTCATCTTCTTCTTCTTTTTAAAGTGTTTTATTTTCTTTAAGACTCATTTCAAATTCTTAACTTGCTTAGCAAATATTTGGAAAAAAAAAGAGTCAGTACCATAAGAATTCTTAAAATTCCATTAAACAAATGTAAAGGAAATAAATAAGAACCCAAAAGAGTTGAAGTAATTTAAACTAAATATTAGGGTTATTCAAATTTAAAATAAATACTGTAATCATTAAGGATTTCATGATATATATACCCAAAAAAAGAAGAATAATAACAATTTTTTTCTTTAAAGGTTTTATAATTTCTCATGTTTTTTCAACTTCTTCAATATTTACTTGGAACATAACTGTATTAACTTATCAAAGTCCATGGTGCAAGAATAAAATTTACATTCATTTTATTTCCCCTCGCACACTCTCAGTCAAGGTTTTCGACAGATGATCTCAAGTTTAGTCAAAAGCACTTAAATAAAGAGAATAAACCTTCTTTTTTTTTTTTCTTTTTTTTTTTTATAAGCACCCTTCAACCTACATATTCAAGCTCAAAAGCTAATGATAAGATGCCATTAAAATTAATTTAAGAGATTTCATTATCAGACAGACATATGCTAAGGAGACAGCCCTTGTACCTTGACACCCCTTGACCACATTGAATTCAAAATCAATGAACCTCAAGACAGCCTTAGGTTTGTCGCTTGACTCCAAATGCAATGCGTGTTGGGTGTGGAGCTTGATGTGAGCATGTGGAAGATCAAAGAGGAATTAGAGATCTCGAGCAAGTCCAAGGAAATCAATGCTGATAGTTTGGACTGATCCAAACTGTGCTTTGACCAATCTAAACATGTTGAACTAATCCAACCTGGATCAATCCAAACATGCTAGGCTGATGTAGAAGCAGAAACTCTATTTTTGTGAAACGGAAATAAAATGTGTGTGTTTTGGCAGGAGTTCGATCAAGATTGACTTCCTTGGACTATTTAATGTTCTTATGGTTGTCTAGGGTTATGTAAGAGTTATGAGAACAAAGAGAAAGTAAAGGAAGTGGTTGTAAGTGAGAGAAAGTTTTCTATTAAAGGGGTTCATTTTTCAAGGTGAGAAAACAGTGTCTTCTTCAAATTATGAGAGGAGGTTTAAGATAGGGGTTTTCCTTAGGATTTTAGGTTGTGATAAAGTGTGAAAGAGAGGGTGAAGCTTGTAATCTTCCATTATAGTGGAAGTTGTTTATATGATTTCATGGTTTTTCCCCGGCTTTAGGGTTTTCCACGTAAATCGTGTGTTCTTGTGGTTCTTGGGTGTTTGCTCTTTATTTTACTTTGATTATTATTGTTGCATCCTAAATAATTCTTGAACAGTTAAGCTAGTAGATCTCCTAATAATTGGTATCAAAGCTGATATTTGGGCAAAATCAGGTTCAAAGTTCGGCAAGTTTTGGCTCAAGTGGGAGCAATGGTAACAACAAGAGAAGAATCTACAAGGTTCATTGTTAAAAAATTCAATAGTTCAAACTTCGCATTATGTAAGATGCGGATAGAGGATTATCTCTATCAACCATTTGAAAGAAAAACAAAGAAGCTTGCGACAATGTCCCATTTAGATCGGGAGGTTCTTGACAAAAAAACCTTATGTACGATTTGTCTCTCTTTCTCTCTCTCTCTCTCTTTATTTATTGATGCTAGTTGTTTTTAATATTTTCAGGGAAAAATTAATGAAGGATCTCATAGTTGCTTTGTCTCAGATGTATGAGAAACTATCGGCAACAAATAAGGTGTTTCTAATGAAGAGATTGTTTAAAATGGAGATATGTGAAAGCAGAAGTGTGGTTGAACATCTGAATGAGTTTAACAGAATTACTTACCAATTATCTTCAATAGACATCAACTTTGATGATGAATTTAAAACATTGGTGTTGTTGTCCTCTTTAACAGAAACTTGGGATGGTTTAGTCATGGCATTGAGCAATTCCTCGGGTTTAGACACACTTAAGGTTTAATGATGTGATGAGTGTTATACTCATTGAAAAAGTTCTGAGGAAATCCTCAGGTGATTCATTGGTGAATAGGAGTACTTTGAATGTAAGAGGAAGGTCTTCTACGAGGGGATCTATGAGTGATAGGTCAAAGTCCAAAGGAAAAGACAAGGTATAGTGTTTTCATTGCACAGAGTTTAGTCACACCACGGGGGATTGTCCAGATTGTGCTAGCATGAACAAGGGTGATAGTCATAGGATTACAGTGACTGAAGAAGAAAATGAACATGAAAAATATATTGAAGAAGCTCTCACAGTCTCTAAATATATACACACTATTTCTCTAGATGATTGGATATTAGATTTGGATTGTCATATTCACATTTGATCTAGAAAATAATTTTTTGATTTGTTCCATGAGAAGAAGACATGTGTTATGCCTTTGGGTGATGGGTCCACTTGTGACGTCACAGGTGTTGGGACAGTAAAGATCAAGATGTTTGATAGAGTGGTTCATGCTTTGGGTGGTGTGGCATATGTACCAAAGATACAAAAGAATTTAATATCTTTAGACTGGTTGGATTCCATGGGTTACAAGTATTCAATTGTAGGTGGATCCATGAAAATAACATGAGATTGTTTGAAACTGATGAAGAGAAAAAAGTGTGGAGATGGATTGTATCGTTTGAGTAGGAGTACAAAAGTTGATGGTATTCCTTTTGACTTTGATGTATAGCAAAAAATAAAATACACAAAAAAACCTGTGTTGGTGTAAGGTCTCTTTTGTAATTGGAGTGAAGACGAATGTTATGGGTTCCCATGTAACAGACGATGGTGAAAAGTTCATATGATTAGGGACAATAGATCGAGATCCCTCCCTAAAGTTGACTAGCTAAATTGACTCGGGGTAGATACACATATTGGTTTGATCGTGATTGAATTAGATGGTGTCAGAATCGATTTGACTTGATAGTGTGTGTAGTGGTTCGAGAATGAAGCAAGAGGCATTCGTTAAATGCTTGACAATATTTTGGTTAGAATCTAAGGTTGGATATTTTTAGTTCAATTGAGGTCAGCCCCTCTGTTTAGGAATTGGATGTTTGATTGGGATTCCTTTTTGTTTTAGCCCTTACGGGTTGTCATTAGATCTTTGTTGTGATGTGTGTTGTGGAGCATCTCTCATGTTGTTTTTTATCTATCAGTTTCTAATAAATCTACATTACTCTCTTCAAAAAAAATAAAAGGCCAAAGAATATTTATGGTGTTTGCAAACAGATTAAGTTTCAAATTCGTGGTGGATGTACATTTTAGATGTATGGTGCAGAGTTCACTAAGAAGGACAAGTGCAAGTTTATCTCTAAGGTGGGTTCCAAGGTTGAGTGTAGTGCACATGTTCACAAGTTCATATCTTGACAAATATGAAGGTAAAGGCAAAATTCAATGAAAAGTCTTCAAGGGGTTGACCTTCAAGCTAAAGTGAAGATTGTTAACGGTGCCTCTATTTCTGATTGGTGAGATCCAAGAGATCAAGATTGTGGGCATATTTGAAGACAATAATGAGTGTCACAAGAAGGTCATGGAATGGAAGAGGTCTTTACATGATTCACATATCACAAATGCAACAACTAGATGACGAGAAGAACATCAATTTTTAGGTGAGAGATTGTTAGGTGTAAAGCCTAATATGAGCATGTGGAAGATCAAAGAGGAGTTAGAGAGCTCGAGCAAGGCCAAAGAAACCAGTGTTGATAGTTTGAACCGGTCCAAACATATTGGACCAATCCAAACTGGGCCTAGTCTAATCCAAACATGTTGGACCGATCTAGAACCAAAAACTCAGTTTTTGCAAAATAGACATAGAAGGTGTGTGTTTTCTCATGAGTCCTAGTAAACTTGACCTCCTTGGACTATTTAATGTTCTTATGGTCGTCTAACGTTATAAGAGAGCTATGAGAGAATAAAGGAAGTGGTTGCAACTAAGAGAGGGTTTTCTCATTGAAGAGGTTCTTCAAAGTGAGAGAGATGAAAGAGCTATGAGAGAATAGAGGAAGTGGTTGCAACTGAGAAAGGGTTTTCTCATTAAAAAGGTTCTTCAAGGTGAGAGAGAACAGTGTCTAGAGAAGCATTGAAAAAAGGGTTCTCCTCAAGATTTTGGGTTGTGCTACAGTGTGAGCGAGGGTGTAAGCTTGTAATCTTCTATTATAGCATGGTTTCTCCACAATTTTGGGAGTTTTCATGTAAATCGTGTGTTCTTGTAGTTCTTGTGTTTACTCATTATTTTTCTTTGATTATTATTGTTGCATCCCAAAGGATTCTTGAACGGTTAGACCGGTAAATCTCCTAGCAGTGTGATTTAGGAGCGGTCCATGGATGAAGGTGGTTTCGTTAGCTTGCTCTATCAGAAAATGAATGTGCTACTCCATCCCTATCACCACCCAAAAAAGGCTCGTGGCACCTATGTCCAAACCACAACTGTGGATTACTTGCCGCATTGGCATCATAGGAAGCATGACCCCCCAAACAGTGACTTGGATTATAACTGTACAGTCTCATGGTGGTGAAATTTAACAGCTCAAACGATAGAAGAAAGAGATCAATTATCAGGAAAGAAATATTCACCCCGAATTGAGGATCATCTGTTCAAAATTAACATCCACACAGCAGCCCATCAGTTGAACAGTTTGCTTGCAAAAACTCCATGCATCCCTGCAGACGGGACCATTTGGATGACAAACCACTTACACATTTTATTATATACAGGATCAGCACATGCCCATTGCTTGGACGCCTAGCTATATCCATTAAGAATCATAACAAGCAGTTGCCCGATTGTCCAAATTGATAGACTCTTAATGAAAAAATTAGCCCAAATATTCTTATAAAAATGTAGAAGGGGCCCTGCAGTAACTCAAAGAACAACATATTTCTGAGATGGGAATTCCATAAATAAGAGGTTTGGATGGGTTTAAGCGTGATGGCCAATAAAGTCGGATCAATTTGCTTGTTGGTTTAAGTCCAATGCAGCACAGTGGGCACCAAAATGAAGCTAATATGAAATAAATGCACAATTGAATTCAGTCAGCCCCAACCAAGCTTCAGAGGAATTGAACCTTAAGACCATGGGAAGATATTAGAAACCATACTCCTGGGAAGATCTTAAAAAGCAAAACTGCAAGAAGCAAAACTTCATACATCTTCAAGGTGGTAATTTGTAGTGCCGAACCTTAACAGAAAATCTCATTTCTTGTGCAAGACTGATGAGTAATTAGATGAACCATGACCAGTCTAGCCTCCCAGCCAGTGTCTTTAATGTTACAGCCTGGACAACACAGAAGCAAATTAGTGATATGATTAGCTTCCACCCATTTACAGTAAAATGTACCGGAACTAGAGAGACAAATAACCACCATTGGAATGCCACCTAGAAAGAATGGTATGTAAACCTTTTTTGCACTCAGCTACAAGTAAACAAAATTAGAACCTTCGGACTGAATTGTGTAGCAGCCTTGTGTTAAGATCCCCTTATCAATGTTGTGCACTAAGCCTGTGTTGAAATGTGGGAAACCAGACTCTATTTGCCCCAGAAATCAGTCTATTGAATCATTTAATCTCCACAAAAAACATGCAACCTAGTATATTTACTATGCAAGCAAGGATTTTTTTGTCAAAATCCTGAATTTATGAGGATGTTGAATATGTGACGAGATGGCAAACCTTGAAGAAGATAAATAAGTTAGATTATCATCCACTTCAATAAATGAAGTTGTTGATGGTTTTTATTTGTTTTAATTGTACTTATTATTACTGCCATAGGATTTGACCCTAGATAGAGTTGGATGGTAGAACAGATTCATGTCACCAACCCCAAGCGACGCGGGAACATTTTTTGTCAAGAAAAAAAACTGGAAGATCATGCTTAGATTTAGGAATTTAAGCTGTAATAAGGCCAAAAGGCCCTAGTCATTTGGAGGTCTAGGGCCCAAACCCCCAAGAAAAGGGCCTAGAAATCCCTGAAGTGATTGTTTTGACTAGTCAGGGTCATTTCCAGAAGGTTTTATTTATTTTAGGGCTATTTTAGGGTTTTATTTTATTTTAGGGTTGTTTCCATAGGCTCATTTTTAATTTTTTTCTTTATTCAGAGTACCTTTTGTAACCAAGCCCCCAATGGCCTTGGAAAGGGTAATTAGTAAAGATAATCAATAGTCTTTGTATTAAGGGTCAAGTCTAGGGTCTTAAGATACAATTTAAGAGTTTTGTTTTAGTAGGAATCTTATCTCCTCAGAAGTCTAATGTTTAAAAAGTTTGTCTTAATTAGGAGTCTTGTGGGTCCATGTCTGTATAAAGAATGGTTATTAGGATGTAAAGCAGTTTTTGGAATTTGAAATAAAGTGATTTGTTTGAGTCCCACGTGTGAGAAGGTTTAAAAAAAATAAAAATTCAGAGCATTAGGTTTATTAGTTAGTTCCATTACAGCTGTGTTCCCGCAAAATTTTGTGGGATATGATTGAGGTTAGGACTTAATTCTCTCTCCCATCCAGGAAACTATTGAGGGTTCTAATCAGCAACCGTTTTGAGGAGAATTTGATCTCCACCATAGTGGTGGAAAAGATCTTAATTCATGAAGAAGACTGAATTTACCGTGGGTACTTTGAAGATTATTTTGGTATTCAGTTTACAATGGAATGATATGAGGAAGGTGTGGAATGTAAAGTTTCTTCAGAGAATTGTGGAGTGATTTTCGGGAAGCCTTAGATTACGAAAAGGCATGCTACGTATGATGCGGAGACATGTATATAGAAGCTTTTCAGTTGCGGTTTATGGTATGGTCTTAAAACACTACCACAATACCCCATTCTAAAGGTGCCATCTAGTCCAGAAGAAACTACACCAATGGAAGATTTTTCTCCAGAAGTGGAGTCTTCTAAGGACCATGGACCAGCCGGAGCCACCATTGATCTTCATGACACCAAAGGTCACCCAACCTTGCTGCCTCATCAAGTTGAAGACTTACAAGATGTGGAGTTCATCATCCTATTCTCCTATACTTCAAGATCAATATCAGATCAAGGGAAGTCTTCTTCAACAAGTTCATGGTTGAACTTCTTCCAACTCGAGGAGATTGATACGGGAGTTTGTCAAGAAAAAGAAGATGAAAGATCATGGTTAGATTTAAGAATTTGAGTTGTAATAAGGCCAAAAGGCACTAGTTGTTTGGAGGTTTAGGTCCAAACCCCAAAGAAAAGGGCTTAGAAATCTCTAAAGTGGTTGTTTTGAGTAGTAAGGGTCGTTTGTAGAAGGTTCTATTTATTTTAGGGTTATTTTATTTGGGTTTTATTTTATTTTATTTTAGGGTTGTTTCCATAGGCTTATTTCTATTTTTCAAAGTATGTTTTGTACATAGTTCAAAATCTCGCGCGATACGGGCCGTATCGCGCGAGACGTACCGGTAT